>JAYMFT010164797.1:0-26368 GCA_038088735.1 Panulirus argus | reverse complement strand
CGGGAATTATATATATATATATATATATATATATATATATATATATATATATATATATATATATATATGTGATCAAAACTGAACACAATATTCAATTTGGGGACGAACCAATGAAATGTAAAGAGTAAGGACGATTTTTCCAAGGTCCTTTACCCCTTAATCCAAAAACTATTATTCCCTAAATAAAAGGAAAACAGTGTTGAAGAACTTAGGTCTCGAGAAAAACTTAAACGTACAAGGGAAATACGAGCTCACAATGCACTAAAACATTCGCGTCTTGAATAAAAGTCGCTCTCGTGTACGTTTACGAGTGAGAAGCAGCTGCAGATTGTAACCTTCACCCTTACATTGTGAGGACCAGCGGCGTGAACCTGTCTAGTTCTTGCTTGCTGTTGCAAACCAGGTGAGGCAGACGCAAGCATTCCCCTGCCACTGGTCCCAGGGAGTCAAACACATGCTCCTCTGCCAAAAGACCTGGGGACCTTCTGGATACAAAAGGAGGCTCCACGCAAAACATCAATCAACATCTTCAGAGCCATTATCGTTGACTTGTCATGTATATCATAAAGACGCCTCGGCCACCGACCTCATACAATCCATCCCCACCAACTCTTCAGGGTAATAGCATCTTGCCTCTCAGAACCAAGACGCCTCAAGCATGGAATACAAAGACGCACAGACACAGACACACACAGACACACACACACACATACACACACACACATACACACACACACACTCACACATACACACACACATACACACACACACAGGTGGTGTCATACTCCTCTCCAACGACCCTGATCGGTTGCCATAACTCGACACAAACCAACATAATCAGCAAACCAAAATTAGATATTTCATTCGAAAAATTGTGCTTTTCCGCAAATCACGTGTATTCCACTTATTTCAGGGTTGGGTTCAAGCACTCTCATCAACGATTATCTCCGGTTCGCCTTCCAGTAATCAATCATCAAGTCTTCAAGACAAGTCTCGTTTTGATTATTCACTGTATGAATCGAGAGACAAAACACACGTCTCTCTACCTTAGCGTTGGATCACTTCGGCACACTGCATTAAATTCACATCTCTCTTTCGTGACTTCGTAACTTTCAAGATATGATATACGTTTCTAAATGCCATCTTTCTTTACACGTTCACCAAACCATTAAATTTATGATTATAATTACAATCTTTGTTGTAATTGTTGTTCTTGTTATCATTATCATTATCTTTACCTTTAGCGATTTACTTGTTTTTGGACGCGAGAGCCATCTCCTGTCAAATAGTACGCAAATCTGGTAATTTCCTAAAGATCAAAGCTTTATATACTTCATTCAACCTGCGTCTTCTACATACTATCTTTCATACTATCTTTGCTCTTCGGCTACTGTCCTTCTCTTAAGCCGCTGTCTCGTTCTTAAGAAGGCAAAGTGAAGAGCAATCTACCGGAGCAACTGAAGGTCCAATTTGTTACAATAAAAGGCTCTCGACTACTTCCTGGGTGGCTATCAGGTCGGAGCTGTTATCTCGACGGGACAGAAAACAAAGTTAAAAAGATTTTTCCTTGGCCACTGTTCAGCGCATTTACGGCCCCTGGCTGACTTACTTCTTACCAGACCTCACAGAGATCTGACGCTGCTGTACTGAACGTTCTTTTTTGTAGATGGCTGTGTGTGTGTGTGTGTGTGTGTGTTTTACGGGGAGAAGGTTTTTACACTCCTGTGTTCTACGGGGGAGATTCTTTTATCTTTGTGGACGACGTAGAGAAAATTGGGTTTAGAAAAAAAAAAAAAATTCAGCTCGGGCTTCAGGGAAGACTGGCTGGCTGTACGTGAAATCGGGGGCTCCCAAGATTCTTCAAAATGCAGACAGGTATCGGTTGGCTTGGACGGGGACCAGGTCTCCACAACCAACCAGATTCACCGTCACAAGTAACAAACGCCGTCTCCCGGAATTCTTCCTCTCTCCCCCCCAAAAACAAGATATAATATCTCCGCTTCCACTGGCAGGGGCTGTTTCCCCACATTCTGATGGCCGGATTATTGATAATGAGACGACGGACCTTCCCCTACGCGAGAGATACGAAAGGAAAGAGAGAGAGAGAAAAAAAAACAGAAGTAGTCAAGGATGAGGAGACAGAGAGAGAGAGAGAGAGAGAGAGAAAGAGACTGATATTTGAGGAAGAGTCTCTGGGGCGTGGATGTCTGGGGATCTTAGTGGAGGGCAGGTGGGTGTCTTCTGGGGGAGGTGGGGTTGTTGCTTCTGCAAGGGGGAGTTGCACGGTGGGGGAGGTTGCCTTGAGGAGCTGGCTGCCTGGATCTAAAGATTTATGCTGTGAGGGAGACGGATGTCTAATGGAGGTTAAATCTGCGATACTGTACCGGTCTGATGTCAGATATATTGGCAAAGATATGCTTCGTCTCCTCTCTCAGCTCTAGGTTCTGAGAATTCGATTCTCTTATTCTTTCTTATTTTTTTTTTCTAGTGGACATTAAGGGGTTGTAAGATTTTTTTTTTTTAATTCTCTCTTCCAGGAATTGTAAGATGCGAATGTCGCAAAGTCTTGTTAGAGAGTCTTGCAAAAAAACCAAAAAAAAAAAACAAAAAAAAACGCACAGTTGCAGTTCAGAGAAACGTTGCGTAATTCATTTTCTTGCAGGACCACACCAGAGAGGAGAGAGAGTTCGAACTAGAGCTTCGAATACGATTCGATCCACAGAGAAGAAGATTGACCAAGGTTCAACTCTTACCAAGATACAGTCGCAAACACGAAAGTGCTCAGGGACACGCCTGGTCGAAGCTGTGCCGACCCCTCTGTCTCGAACGGACTGGGACAGAGCCTAGGACACACACACACAAGCCTGGTCGAAACTGTACCGAAACCTTTGTCTCGACACGCAGACAGACCCAATTGCTAGTAGACGACATCATTTTGCGCTCAACAGGGATACAAGATCAAAACAAATAACATCGACATTAAATGGAATGAAAGTGAATGAAACTGCAAGTCTCACTCGGGAACGAGGAAGGAGTTCCTCGCCACCAGTAGATGTAAGACTGAAGGGGAATGGCTCGTGATGGCCACAGACAGTTACGAAAGAACAAGAGAAAAGACGAACATTTGAAATTACGAAAAAAAAAAAAAAAAAAAAAAAAAAACTACTGCATGGGCAAAGTGTGTGTGTGTATGTGTATGGAAGCTACAGAGTAACCAAGATCTCAGCTTAAGTTCTTCACTATGTTACGACTCAAATGAAATCGGTTACAGAGGTTTCTTAACAAGCCATGGAGGCAATATCGGAACTCAGGAGCAAAACCAGATTTTACGACAAACCTGAAGGAAACCACAAGACCTGAGCAGATCGACGGGATATACGACTTTTGAGCCAGTGGGTAATCACCAATGGGTTTCTGCTGTTGAGGAAACTGACACTTAAGAGAAGAAGGCTGGGGGGCAACAGAATCCCCGAGGACACACTCCAGTGTTAACGGCCTAGTAAATACTAGCAGACTACGGTGCTCATACCTGCGAGGGAAGGTAATTGCTGTGGCTGGGTAAAAACAGGATATCCAGAGAGTGGGGGCGGGGGGGGGGAGATCAGAGAGGCAGGAAGGCCATATACGGGGAGACGGGAAAAAGGAGATGGGGCAGAAGAACTTGATGCTTCTTGTTTTCTTCTGGGGCTGCTTGTGCCTTGCGGCACGCCCGAGGCGACGAATGATCGACCCGAGCTGTCGGAGGGAAACCGAGTTCAGAAGCTGAGATTGACGAGGAGAGAGATATGGTGGAAACTGCAGCGGCACACAATCCGCACTGTATCTGAAATTCTTTTGCGTTCGAGAAGGTACTACTAGCGAAGGCGTTCGAGACATTTTCCATTGCTTCTGAGACGAATGAAGTTGTGGCTCGTCTGTGTGGTTCGATAAGGGAGAAAAGGGATTACCATCTCGCGTAGGTGAAGCTTTGCTGTCGGAGCGTTTCCGGGCGACAAGCAGCCATGGCAAACTAAAAACGTTTGGGAGAAGATATATCATAACGAACGAATAAATGGCCTCAAGCAAGGAGGCGCACCTTCGCTTCAAGGTGGAACCGCCCGCCGCCTGAGTCAGGTGCTGGAGTGGAAACAGACGTGAAGATTTTAGAACTTGCATAAGTCCAGGTCGGGAGATTGGCGAGGGCGGGACATCAGAAAATGAGATCATCTCCCCAAATCAAAGGCTACCTCTCTGTCTCTCTATCTCTACCTCCCTTTTAACAAAAGGCTTGCCTCACCTTGCAAGTGGGATATTGTTAAGGACCGAGCCTCATCTTCCTCCTTCTCCTCCTCTTCCTCTTCCTCCTCCTCCTCCCGAGCAAACGCACCACAGGACCCGTTGCACGTTGCACTAATCCGCGAATCTTCAGTTCCTTCCCGACGAAAACTGCAGCGAGAGTGATCGATCGAAGGGCACGGAAGGATAATGAGAGAAATGAATGCGCCCATCACCTTAGAATGCGACGACGAGAGAGCGAGAACCAGATAGCGCTACCTGAAATGATAAGTCCTTGGTCTTCGTCTTATGTAAGATCGCAAATTAAGTATTCCCCGCTCGTACGCGATGTGCCGATGACAGGATGTCTACCGGATTGCGATATGTAGATGACGCCTGAACAAGGTGGGAACACCTCGCCTACAGTGGAGAAACGCGTCAGTCACTCACAATGAGTCGGGGGCTCCAGCGGGTGACATCCTGAAACCCAATTTGACTCGCCGATGTTTGTGTCTTACCTGTTCCCTGGTGCGTCAATCAGTGTCATAATTTGTTTGGCATATGGGGTCTCAAGGGGGTCGATTACGTACGTGACTTGTCAGCGACTGTGGCGGTGGTAATGTGGTGGTGGTGGTGGCGGCGGTGTTTTTGTGATGGAAATGGAAGACAAGGTAGACCCACGTATAATCTTGACTACAAACAGTGTTAAGGAAACTTTGACCACCACACTGCATTTAATGTTGGATGTGTGTGTGTGTGTGTGTGTGTGTGTGTGTGTGTGTGTGTGTTTGTGCGCGCGCGCGTGGTCTCTCCACGATCCTCCACACGCACAGTTGAGTACACAGACCCACACTCCCTGGAAGACCATGCGCCGAGAGGCACACACAGACACACACCCATACACACCGCTACCTCATCACCATCACCAACGGGAGAACACTACGTTCCCAAACCACAAAAATATACATGAAAAAAAGGAAGTCATTACTTTCCACACTATCTTAAAAGAGGTTCGAAGCTTCGTATCAAAGCGAACACACAAACCCACTTCTAATCATCCCCTCCTCCTCCTCTACATAACTGTTCAGGAAATATAGAAAATATCCTCTGAAGGTGTGTGTGTCTAGGGAGACAATAGCCCCCTCCGTCGTTCGGGGGACGAGCACAGAATACGAGATACAGTCACACAGACGCGGGATGACGCGCACACACAATACACCACGATCGTTAGCGTTTCTCATCCACCGTCAGTTACAAAATATCGACAGATTCTACGACTGATTCCGACGATTCGCTTCGGTATCAAAAGACCATGGCTGCCAGATGTAAGACACCATTTTCTTCGCGTTTTCTATAGTACGAATCTTCTGTTTACGCATCGTCTCTCTGTGTACATTTTGACCTTCATATTTACGAGCAAACAACACATAGACACTCAGACAGACAGACACACACACACAAAACCACCTCCCTCCATTCTCAAACTACCCCAGACACTTTTTGCCTTCCGCTGAATCCACGATAGGTGTGGGTTAATCACCCTCCTCCCCCCAAAAATATATGGGATTTCACCTCCATATCGAGAGAGAGAGAGAAAGATACGGCAACAACTCGGGACAAGCAAGCAAGCAAGCATGCAAGCAGCCAGTTGCATATGTTCAGATACTTCATTTCAGGGACTGGCGGAGGCTCCTGTATTGTATATGAAACGAGGATTTTCAGTGAGGAGAGTCGAGCCTTTAATGGGCCTTAAGCAAGGTCATAATAGCACGCAAGCGCGTTCTCGGAAACTGGGTATGTGTGTGTGCGTGTGTGTGTGTGTGTGTATGTGTGTTTTAGATTTTTCTTTACCACGCCGGGAGACCCTGTGGCTTCTCGCACGCTAACGATACATTTTCTGAGAATCTTATTCAGTGATACATTTCAGAATATTAAAAAAGATTTTGTTCCCGTCTTGTGATACAACTGTCGTAACTTTTAACAGGTAATAAAACTATTTTTTTTATTTTTAGTGTGTGAGTCGCTCACTTCATCTGCATTAAAGATTTATTCCTCCAGTATTTTCGTTTGAGTGCTTTCAATTTCCATCCACATCCCCCCCCCTCTTCCTCCTCCTCCAAAGGCATGGACTGGTCACTGATTTTGGTTGCCCAACATGCAAAGGATCCCATCATTATGGCTCATTCTTCACTGGCATCCGGGTTCCCTCTAGGCCTGTAAACAACATGCCACTGAGGGTTTTGACACAAGCGTTTGGCTATTTCGTAAATTATCAGTGTCTTCGAGAGAGAGAGAGAGAGAGAGAGAGAGAGAGAGAGAGAGAGAGAGAGAGAGAGAGAGAGAGAGAGAACTTGCAGAGAGATCGCTTTTTAAAGAAATGTTGGTTCAACATGCTTTCAAGTGTTCATGTATGAGACAGAGTGTGTTCGTGGACCTAAAAAGAGCCAGCAGGCCACATGTGAGTGAAACAGAAAGAAAGACAAAAGCTTTTGAAAAAAATAAAGAGCGACATTCGACAGCCACTGAAGTAAGTGCTGGCTCGGTGCGCAGCAGTCGTCAATGTCACCTCCCGATACTGAGGCGGTTAGGTTAGTAACAGTAATAAAAATACCTCCCTGGTCGGTGGCTGCCTACCACCTACTAGAGAGAGAGAGAGAGAGAGAGAGAGAGAGAGAGAGAGAGGTAAAAAAAATTCACATCTAGATCACATCATGGGGCGCCTCACTCCCTCTCTCCCTCTCCTTCAACCCAACACTGGGATGACCCACCACTCCTACCTACCCTACCCCCTCCCACTGCGCCATAATTCACGGAATAAAGCACTAAATCCTACGATTCATCACTCGTTTAATGGGGAGCCTCGGGCACTGAAGCCTACCTCACTCCCTCCCACCACCACCACTACCCTGCTGGCGAAGTGTCTGACGACGCAGGTGGCATCTATAATGTCCCGGAGAGCGAGAGAGAATGAGCGAACCGTCCGCCGCCCCACACACACACAGACACACACACACACACACACATAGGATATTCAATACCCCACTGATTTCTAAAGACGGATTCTATGGACGGACATTCTTGCCACCTGTGCTGCGACCCCGCTACGGCAAAAAATAAATCGCATTTGTGATGAACTGTGTAGGGAATGACCACTGTATAAAAAAAAAAATACTACATAACCGAGTACAAAGCCATCAGGAAAGTAGTTGGAGCTGGCGACCGGGGGAACACCTCTCTCTCTCTCCACCGCACTGGAGCGTGTCAGGATTCGTCACGGAAACCAATCGATGGCTTCCCGTCACCGTAGAACAACAAGCGTATATTTTCGTCTCCGTCGTTTATTGATCAAAGATGACAGCCCCTTCTTCCCTCCCCTTCTCCCCACCTACCAACACCTCCTCTTCCCTCCCTCCCTCTCTCTCTCTCTCCTCCCCACAAGCGGCTCCAGTTGCGTTGATTGCGCTGACTCTCGGGATTCTGTGGAGGCTTAGCGAGCAGAGCTCCCGAGTAATCCTGGATTTTAAAAGTTCACGGAGCGGCTCTGTGTTATGGAGCGCGAGAGTTTTAACTAACGCGCCGGAAAGTCTCGGGCAGCGGGGAGAGAAAGAAAGCTTTTCCGGCCTGCATAGCTATGCCCGGAGTAGGAGAGGAGTGTCTGAGGACTGTGGGGGAGTAGTAGTTAGTATGCCGACACCGCCGACCGCGGACTGCTGCCGGAGGGAGTCGAACTGTGCACCCCTCCCTTAAAGCCCAGTCTATTACGACCGGCCAGAACTGTGTCGCGACGCCGGGCTACTAACGGCTCCCGTCACGCCGCTACCAGACGTTCGACTAATCCAGGGAAAAAGTGTTGTATTTCATTACCCTCAAGATGTTTAGATTACTAAGACAATCAAAAATATAGAAAAAAAAAGACCTCAGTGTCCTAAAATTAAATATGTAACGAAAAGGAAACGAGACCAAGGACTTGTTGAATGTTTAAAAACAATTCTTTTTCGTTAAACACGTCACGCCTTTTTCTGTGATTTACCAAATAATTCTAGTGAATTTTGCCAAAAATTGAGAGAAGTCTTTGTAAAACGGTTTGAAACGGGGACAAGGAAATAAAATTTGTGCTGTGACCCCTTCAATAAAATCCCCTTGGGTTACGACACTGCGACCCGTGAGCACGATGAAATGACCCGAAGGTTATGATGGTCTGACCTCTGGCCTGACCCTAAAGGGTCGGACTAAAGGTCAGACCCTCCATCATACCCGAAGGACGTGTAACAAGATCGAGGGTCTTAGTGCCATGCCCAAAGGGTTGAGCGATGATTAAATAACTCGATTGCATTAAGAGGATTTGTGTGTGTCAGAAGTGGAGGGGACACGAAAAAGAGGGACACCAAATTAGAGATGGAAGGATGGAGTGAAAAGGATATTGAGTGACTCGGTCCTCAGCATGCGAAAGGGTGAAAAGTGTGTACGGAAAAGACTGAATTCGAGCTGTGTGGTATACAGGGGGCGGCGTGGTCAATGTACTGAACCAGGGCATATGGAGCAGTCGAGGGAAACCACGTAAGGGTCTGTGGGGCCCTGGTTGTGGATAAGGGTCCGTGGTTTCGGCGCATTACACATGACACCTTGAGAATGGATGTGAGCGAATGAGACCTTTTCTTCGTCTGTTCGATGCGCTAATATATATATATATATATATATATATATATATATCATCAACGCTGACCATTTTAGAGGCCAGGCCTTTCCGTAACTGTGCTGTAAACAGGTTTGTCTTCACTATCTGCGTTTAAAAAAAAATAATTTTATCACCTTAACGTCCAGCACTGATGGCGAGAGATAAAGTTGGCCTTTTTTTTCTTGGATGTCGTTGCGCAAGGCACTATATTCAAACACTCGCGTTCTGATGATTTTTCTCCTATCAAATAGTGTTATGGCCTGGTATCACACCCTGTTCTCTGACCGCAGATCTTAAGATAACTATAAATTCTAAGTCCCTAAATCTGATAAGGTTTAAGTGCCAGGAATACCGCAACTTAATTGGACGGTTTGACCACAATAACGTGAAGACATAAATCGAGAATGGAGAAGAGAGAGAGAGCGGAGATTAACACACACTCAGAAAATGGCTTGGCTTAATTGAGCTCTAGAGAACTGCAAAAAGAGCAAGCTTTGGTTGAATTGCAGCGGCGCGCGGTTTAAGCAGGGTTGCACTGCGGACCCGACGTGGAGACAGAGAGAGAGAGAGAGAACCATAACGCTATCCCGCAGACCGTATTATTAAACTCACACTCAAAAGATCTGTTACAATAACAACAAACTTCTCCGCACGACATTTTCGCTGCTGAAGTCCTTTACAGTAATGGCTCACGGTGACCGCACAAACGCGGGGCGGCGAATCATTGTAGAGCCTTATTTAAGGTTAACTGGGAGGGAAATTTGTATTTGGAAACAAAATCTCGAACTTACATCGTTAAATACCTGAAGCTCTTCCTCGGTGGACTGTAAGTTTACGAGGTGCAGAGACATTCTGTGTATAAAAAAAATAAAGCAATTCGAGGCGAGGCTGTATGCATTATAGAAACATTAGAATACACGCAGATTGTAAAAATGCCTACTGGACCAAATGAGGAAGCGTTCTCTCTCACTCGTTGCAATTCTTATTCGCCTTTCTTTTTTCTTTTTCATAAAACCTGTTTGAAATCTGCGAACGTGTTAGCGTTTGAGGTAACAAGGTCTTCCAATCGTTAACAACTCTGTTTCCAGGTTACTTACTGAACTTAAATCACACTAATTTTCACCCACTGTTGCGAGTTCTTCTTTAATTCGATTTTCTTTTATCTAATTTGTGTTCCCATTAGTTAACCCATTTCCCATATACAGTTTTCTATTATTTCTGACAACGATGTCGTAAGGTATCAGCGTGTGTCCTACCCTATTATGACTGGACCCACGCTCGCAGGCGACTAGCTGCTGCTTCCCACAGTTTGGGTGAAGACAAGCCACACGAGGATTGACTGTTGTGACACCTATCTTTTTTTTTCTCTCTCTGCTATTTTTCCTTCTTCCGTATTCCTTTCCCTCTTGTTCTACATTAGAGGATCAAGTCTGCATACACATTGGCTCAAATTAGTCTCAGCTGTATTTTCTTTAACAAAATATCTGACCTAGCATTCTTTTAAGCTCTCTTCACTTCAGACATTCCCCGCAAGTGGGGGCGTGCGCATACAAACCTGCCCTATACCTTAAAATCATTTTTGGGTATATTACTACTACTTGCTTATCAGTGCTATGTTTCCCCATGCTAGTGTAAGATCTTTTCTAACATTATGAACCGTAAGATCAACGAAGGACTTAAAACAGGCGTCATAGATCCACCCAGATAAGTCAGCTTCAGACGAAATGTCAAACAAAACCTCTCCTCATCCATCCAAGAACATAACTGGTCCCGCTATAAGAATAAAAATCCTCGTCTCATCTTTCAGTTTGAACTGGTAACTCATCGGATGCGATTTAGAAAATAAAATGGAGGGGGAACGTAAGTCATGATACGACCTCAATATCCTTATTCTTTACGTTCATAAATAGGTTCTCGACAGCCTTCCCCGGCACAAGTTGCGTTCCGGCGTCGTTTCCCAACGGTCCTGAGGGGGGCCCGGGGGCTGCCAACTCGCGCTACAAACACACACACACAGAGTTACTCTTTCTCTCTCTCTCCTGGAGCGCCGGTGTGCTTAAGAATATTCACAGGTGCGAGCGAGTCATGGAAGGCCCGCGAGATGATTTATCAGGCTTGGCGTCGACGCTGAGCCGGTATTAGCAAGACAAGAAGTGATGGTTGGCCCGAGATATGGGGCGCTGCTTGGAGTGCACGGGGACCACGCAGAACGTGTGTGTGTTTGGGGGGTTTGGTGGGGCTGTTTCGCTCGTTATTTCTCTGTCATTATACTAGCCGGGTCTGTACTTGACGTGGGGCCTTGTCCTGCAGAAGGGGATTGGCGTATCAAAAAAAATTCAAAGAGCAAGCAAGACGGGTCGTCCCAGCAATAAACATATATATTTGCCCGTAAATGCCTACCACTCAACTCTCCTCTGTCGGACATGACTAAGCCGACCACCTGAGCCTGCGCGACCACACACACACACAAACACTACATCAGCCCAGGGTGCTTCCTCAGCTACCCACGCAGCAGCAACACCGACCCTACCAAACTCCAAACGACCCAGCAGTAATATCAACGTTGTGAATTAGCAACGGTAGGGCGGATGCAAGACGAGCCTATCATTACCTAGTCTGGGGTAAGTGAGGAGCCCTTTGGTCTACTCAGCTAATAATTCATTGCCTAAATGAGTAGACACACACACACCCACACACAGAGAAAGAGAAAAAAAAATCTTACGACGCGACCGGTCTCTTCCTTCATAGTAGTCAGACTGCGGCTAGACTCAGAAAACATTCTAAAATATAATAAAGTAAAGCACGTACGGGTAGGTAGACACATTACTCTCCAGCACGCTAGTGTCCTTGTTCACCCACCAACGCCGTTATGTAAGATATCGCGAACAAATATATATATAAATAAAATCGGAAAAGTTACTTGAGGTTTTCTCGACAACTCATTTAATATTTCTGTGATGCGCAATTAGTATTTCCCGATGGGGGGTGGGCGGCGGGTCTGCTTGTCTTATGAAGACGATGCGTTCCCGCGCAAGTGTCGACAAAATTAAGCAGAGAGATGCATGGAATTTCCTTATTTAGTTGCCTGTCATAGAAAACGTTAAGTTAAGGGGGAGGGGGGGAACTTGATTAAACCTTTCATTCATTATTATATTTTTTTCCCCTCTTCTAAATTTGATTAATACTCTTGACAGCGATCGGTTCCTGGAAATATGCTGAGGGTATAAACTATCGCTTCATTACCGGACTCGTCGCTGAATGGGCAAATAACCCGCGTTGGAGACCGCGTTGGAGACCGCGTATGTTGACCCTACGCGTTAAGTTTTAAAGCTGTGATGAGAATAGCCAAAGTTCAAATGAGATGAAAAGCCGCCATGTTTCAGTAGAACTCCCTCACCGTACTGCACAAATAGGTAACTTAAAATTTAGGCGAATGGATAAGTACAAATATAAGTACAAATATACACGAAAAATATACACTTAATAGAAAGAGAAGAAAATGAGCTAATTTGAACCCCAAATGGCGCGCTTTGATAGTGGGAGGATGCGAACCACAGTATATCCAGTTACATACGATTCACTTCATTTAGGAGCAGCGGCGCTCATAATTGTAATCTTGTGCCCCCCAAAACCTCCACCAAATTGGTACTCGTGGTGGTGTTAACTCCTACCTCCAGTTGGGGTGAGCGTTTCGCATGCTGGCGGCAGCCTAGGCAATCATCTTCGTCGAGGGTTCAGGTGCCGACAGGACTGTGTGTGTATGTATATATATATATACATCTTCATTATGTAGATCTTGTCGTCTCCAGTTTTGCTACCGGGCGATGACGTATTTGGCAACTAGTATTTCGGGGAATCATCATCGTCTGCAATTGCGGTCCTTACACTTGGATCGCTTCCAATGTAAACCAACCAACGATATAATAAGCACGTTAAACGTTGCCGGTATGCCATTTAAAAAAAAAATCAGTATCATTGATAACTCGTTCGGGTCGAAATTCACGGGGAAATAAACAGAATTATCCAACATCAGAACCAGCCAATGAAGGTTCATTCCCCTAGCTATTATAACTAACCACGAACGAATCGAGTCAAGCCTCGAGACGATTCGTTCTAGTCGAACCTAAAGAGGGTGCTCGAATCTTTATGAATACCTATCTCGTTCAATGATACATGTCTGGATTCTTGTTTTGCGTTGATAAGCATCTGCATAATAAACATATGTATGTTTATTCCGAAAAGGAAATTGTTCGAATATCTCATCAACTTGTTCGGGTGAAGATTAAACCGTTTGAACGATTCAATCCATGTTTTTTTTAAACGAACGCTCAAAATCTGTACAATAGTTTCTTAGGAAACGAAGCGAAGCAATAAGAAATGTCAACAGGGAAGAAGGAATTTGGAGGATATAACACTAAGAAATCTTTTAAATCTTTATTTCAGTTGCGTGCGCTTCTCTTGCATGTGAGGTGGACACAAATAATCATCTTACGTGTGAGCAGTTTCCCAAAGTAAACGTAGGGACACACAAAGGTGTGGCTGGTAATTATGTTTAATTAGCACGCTAAAGTTAGGTGGTGAAGTTTATCCTTCGTCGCTTTCAGCACAGGAATTTCCAAGATAAATATCAGAGTCCGTTAAATTTTGTTATTTGTGTTTACATGTACGTAATGATTTTGTCTACATTTCATTCTGCATTCACGCTTGTGTTAACAGACTTTCTTAAATAGAGGCTTTAATTCAGTATGTGTGTCGAGGACTTGTTCCAACAACAATTTTTAGCTACTTACAAACACAGGTGCCTGACGACCGAACACCAAACGTCTGGGATGATCTCGCGCTTCACCTACTTATAAAAAGGACTATCTATCGATGTCGACTTCCCTAATCACCGACGTTATCCCATTACCTATTTGTCTCCCGAGCGGTGTTATCTGGCGACTCATCCTCTTATCGCTGGGTCCATCTACTATGTTATCCGCTTCGATACCAACTTGAACGGACGATTGTCACACACACACACGAGGCAGCCAGCCAGCAAGCAAGCGACCCAGCCGCTCCTCCCCCCCTCCTTGTCTCAAAATGGCCTCGGCAACGGACGGTAGCCAACGTGACCAACCACACGAATATCCAATTATTTGTAACCGGTCTGCCGCAGACTCATAGTTTTCTAGTCAGGTTACCTTTTTCTTTTTTTGGTATGTTACTAATTACTGAATTTCGTCGACTTGATATCGGAATGTGGGGAGAGAGAGAGAGAGAGAGAGAGAAAACTTCCTGTTTTCTAAATGCTTTAGCTTATTTTTCGGGGCAAAGTCGATTAGCTTTTCTATTCGCTTTCTCGCTTTTACCCATTCCTTCGTTGCTTGACGGACGAAACGAATTTATAACGAATCCACGCCCACTTGAAAAGATGGCGTAGAGGAAGAACGTAATTAAACAGATGATGCTAATAATCCAGTCATTACTAAGACCGCGCAAGTTTTCCCCCTCCGATTGCAGCATTGTCTAACCCGACCCGACCTAACCCGTCTCCGAATACGCAATGATCAGTGTGGTCTGCCACACGGCACTAACGAGGCGCCCGTATCGCGGCGCGTGATCTGGGTAAAATATGCAAAGCATCTCGGAAGACCGATGGCGCTATTCAATCGGCTCAAGAAAGCAGTTTGCCCGTCGTGTAAAAGCGTCTTGGATAAACGGTCTTTACAACCAATCGCGTATACATTTCCATAAATTTCTGATCGCATTTTTTTTCCCGCGCGCGCGCGTGTGTGTGTGATTGCTGTTTGTGCGTTACGGAAAGCTTAGCTGATGTAGTTCTTCCCCCCCACCCCCTGACCCATATCACTTAACCTTGTGCATTTGTATCATGTCTTTACTCCTTCCGGTGTGTGTGTGTGTGTGTGTGTAAGCACACACACACAAGCCATGTACCCTTTTATCGACTAGCTAGCCCTAGAAGGGAGGATGAACACCTACGGCTGACTGTGTAACGACTGCCGCGTGGTCAGCAATTCTAACCGTTACACCACGGCGTGTGTGTGTGTGTGTGTGTGTGAACGCGTGCGTCCATGATTTATCCCTATTCACTGTCACATCCTTGAGATGAAGTGAAACGCATATAAGTTATTCTCTTACCTTCACGAAGAACTGCTGCATAACTCAACTCACACACGCTCTCCAAGGAACCCCCGACACAAGAGACGCTGAGATTTATACTAACTACTACTAATACCACAACTACTACTACTACTACTAATAATAATAATAATAATAACAAAAGGGTCGCTGGGGATGTAAACCACTACTACTGCTAATCATAATCATAATAATAATAATAATAATAGTAATAGATGGCGCTCCGTTTTAAAATGACTATAGAGTTGAACAGTCCTCCACACACCGTCACCCTACGCCATTGCTGTCTAGTGGTTACTCGTAATGCAGAGAACACACAAGGTAATTCGCTACGCCTCGGAACTCGATATGCAGACGACACATTCAATGTACCTCCTCGATACACAGTTAAGTCTTTTCACTTCTCAATCCACCTTCACAAAATCATCCATCCACATGCAGTGGGCGTACGCACTAAACAGGAAAATGCGTACAAGTCACGAGAGACGGGAAGCAGGGGGACGCCTCACACACTGGACACACAGACAACCGTCGTCAGATGTCACGTAAACCAAATAATACGATCGCGCTAGACAGTTAAGACAGATGTATTACGATCCGTTTTAAAACGAAACTGAGTCTTTTAAAGATACGTACCTCAATTAGTGTCTGGATTACGTTAACCTTTCTCACTCACTCCCAACGATGCCCCCTCATTACGACTCGTGCCGCTGGTGGAGTGACACACGTTCAGTCATTATCAGCTAGTCGTGATCCTGGGGGAAGGTGTCGATAACCTGCCCGTCTGTGACAGCTCCAGGAGCATGGAACGTGTCTGGACCACCAGAGGCTGTCGAGGGAGTCTTAGCATATCTATGAATTTCCAAGGCAGTTTCCCTTAAAGCAGAACCGATCGTATCAATAATTATATATATATATATATATATATATATATATATATATATATATATATTCACGACTCCTCAGTACAAGACTAACACCTTTCATGGTCCTACGCATCAAACCCAACTTCGGGCAAGTCGTTATTTCAACAGAAATCCTGGGAGTGGGCCGCCCACCGGCAAACATTTTAAGAGGAGCAAATTCAGTGGGTTTCCTCCGAGGGAATTCCTTTTGAAGCCAACGGCCTCGAACTTTCTCTCCACTTACCTTTACAGGGAAAAGTACAAAGTTAAGAGACTCGCCGAAGGCAGCCGTATCACATTATCCAGATATACTGCTAGTTCTTCCGGCCAAAGTTTTAAAAGCTCTTAAGAACCTGACTTAGGGGAGTAATTCAAACTTTTTATACCCTTCCTTCACGGGCTACCCCGGATGATTTTTGATAATGTAATACCGGCAAGGAATTACACTTTAATCAATCAATATTATATTCTCCTCTCCACCGCCTATGGTCATGAGTCATTCTGTATATCACTGATGAAAAGTGGTGATCTTACCTACAGGTCAGAAGTGTACCCGGCCGGGAACCCGACGCCAAAATCGCTACATTTTTTAGAGCACACAGACTTTTGTCTGTAAAAGATTACACGATGATATCTTTCCCTAAAGGTACACGATATTCTTTGAATTCACATCAAAGGCTGTGGTTGCCGGGTGGGATGGATAAATAAACATTGAACATCTAAATGAGAACATTTATTAATAAACTTGAACATCGACCACAAGGTTGAACATGTTATTTCTCACACGGTAACATATGAACACTATCTTGAAACATACTTATAGACATCAATACACTTATCATCAGGAAGACTGTGGACTCAAGCTTGCATTCTTGCTCACGTACAGCTAGCTGTGTATGTGAACTTGACTGGTGTGTACAAGTGGTGTGGTGTAATACATAGGCACCTGGTTCATTTACGTGTACGTTATCACGCGCGCACACACAGCACACTGCTCCTGTGTCCCACGCAAGTAACTGGTGTGTTGTTGTTCATTGTCTCAGAAGAACCAGAACATCTTCACTTACACGAACCTCCTCACAAGGACCTTCCGTACATTTAACTATGGTCTACTCGCCAAAGACCAATTCACAGAGACTTGCACCCCTCCTCTCCAGCTCTAGATCCAACCCTCCATCTTGCCAAGGAACTTCTCTTAATGAATTCCTGCCCATTATCGGGCCCTAATCAAAGACCATCCCCGGCAGGACTCCCAACCTCACTATTATGGTTCCCTCCCCAAGAACCATTTCCCCCATCGTGACCTCATCATAGTCTCCTGGCCATAAGACCCTCTAACATTCGGCATCCTTCTCTTCTACACTCTCCCCGCCACAGACCATTAGGATCCTTCCCCATCAGATCCCTCATTCCCATAAGATCTACCCAGGAAACAAACCTCTCCAACAGGACCCCCCTCTTTCCAGTATGGCCTCTTCAACAAAGGCCACATTCTGCCACATCAGGAACCCCCAGCTCATTTACCCGCTACAGACCTCTTCTTTTAATCGAGACGGTTCAGGTAAACAAACGTGTGCCCAAATCTCACCTACACTCAGCTTACAACACATCAAATTTTGCTCTACATTTTGTTATTAGAAAAAAAAAGGCTCCTTAAAATTCGAAAATCCACCCGATCTTTTATGAAGTAAATTCGTTATGGTAGCCTAATGCATTCTGGATATACCCACGAGTTTATCGAGAATAAATAGCTGGGTATATTTCGAGGTCACGTCAAGTTCATCACTACACACGAAAGCTGTGGTGCCACGTTGGGAGAGATCTTATTATTGCCATATGTAGCACTGTTGTGAGGTGACATTATAGGAGACATGGCCCTTGATGTACAATCTTAATCCATATTTACTAGTTTCAGATAAAAAAAAAAAAAAAAAAATACATTCTATCAACTGAATAATTTTTTCCTTCCTATCTCAGTGACAATTTTAATACCAAGAGATTAAATAATAATAATAATAATGATAATAATAATAATAACAATAATACTACAGAAATGAGTTATATAAAGTCGAATTTCTCTCTCTAGCTGAACCTACATCCTTCAAAATCACATCCTTCTTCTCGTATCACATCAAATCTTCACCATAAACACACCAGAGTATGAACCAAATCATACATAATTCATCTTAACTTTAAGTACTTATACCTTCTTTTAAAATTCATCTATTTCCTAATAAATAAATTTAAGTTTTCGTCACATCAATAGTCTATATCTATACTTCAAGCTAAAAAATAAAGTAACACTGTCCCTAAATTATCACAAGCACGCATTGGGCACATGCAACGGGAACAATCAGACGTACATGTGTGCAAATTGTGCGTAAAAATGCGCATAAATTCAGACAAGCGCAAGACACAGACGCACATACAAACAAACACAGACACACACATACAAACAAACACAGGCTCACATACAAACAAAGAGCACATACATAGGCAAACACACTGATACACAAAAGCACTAACACACACACACACACACATATATATATATATATACTCATATTTACACAATCTCACTAAAATATACACATACTGGTTCACACGCATAAGACACTCGCACTGAGACATTTGGCCAACTCACCATACCAACTTAACACATTCACGCACAACAGTATTGATCTCTTAAGTAACCTGATCCCTGAATATATTGCTCCATTAAAAAGTATTAGCTATCATATTCCCCCAAACGGCTCTCATACACTGCTACATAATCCATGGAAATATACACGTATACATAACAATGAAGGATGATAATGTATAAATACATACAGCGTATACATACATACAGACGTACGAAGCTATGGAAGCAGATTTCTTAACTGTACATCTCCTCTTTCGCATAAATGCATCATGTGGGTAAAGAATTACTTTTTACAACGGTAAATATTTCAGCACCTATTTCAATGCCTCCATCGGTACAATTGCATTGGAATGGCCGCTTCAGAATCTAACCAGACTCAGTTCTCTATAAAATATGTTAGTGAGCGAGAAAATGGGCCATTTGCAGACACGAACAGTTAATTAAATCCGGCACCACAGTGCCGTGAAACTGGGAAAGATTACGTGATGGCAATGGTTGTATGTCATGATATTATTATCCATAGAGACGGAAATATTAAGTACGATTATGGTGGTGTCTTTCCCTTGAGCAACCGCGTTCAGACGCAAGCACTGGCAAAGAAGGGTCGAGGGAAGTCTACAGAGCCTGTGTTCAACTTGCACGAAAGTGAATATTAGAAACGCGCTGTTGTATTGTAGTGGAGCGAGATTTAATAGTATAATATGAAATAACATTTACTGTCCAAGATGTTAAGGTAACACTGGAGGAGCTATGGCCGTATAGCAAGCAAGCGCCATCTATTACGGAAAAGTGCAGTATAAGACTGCGATAAGTTTACGTGAGTAATGCAAATACAATTCACACAGCCAAAGAAAGTGTGCCTGCCCGAGTGGGGGCATTAATATTGACGCCGGCAACCAGACTTGAACAGCTTAACCTCCCCAAACAACCACGGTTGCATGTCAATCGCTGCGTGGTACTTACCGTTCGTTATCTGAAAGATATCTTGACGCTTTGGGTAGCAGAGGTTACTATAAGCAGCCGTATATCCTCGCCGTGCAACACTTAGGGGATGAAAAAAAGAAAAATTTCGACCACGTACGACACGGTTTTAAAACACACAAGACGCCTCTCAAAGAAAATTTCCCTCACTAACACCAGCTTGGATTTCAATGACGGCGAATGATATCTTCGAGTTTTATGACATTCTTATCTAAATTTCTTGGAATAGCTTTACAATTATTACAAAAATTTTACACACGTATGAACTATTAAACCATTTGCGAATTCTCAGAGGGAATCGGGTCTACGAGTCAAGACTACATGATCCGGATAGTACTTGTCTCTCACGTGCCGACTCGTAGTTCTGTTTGTTTACCAAACACTAAAGTTCAGCCCGAGGGGGAAAAAAAACTGGTCAGTATTACTTGTGGATGATAAGAATGTCACTTCAGCGCCGCATAACACACGTGCCAGTGTTCTGTGGTTATATACCGCGAATTGTTATAATTCCAGAATGCTGTGTATTTTTTTTGCCCGTCCGAGTCGAATCGTTTAACAGCTTCACTACGATCTGAATCTTTACGTTTTTCTCTCGCTTGTGAGAAAGGAAAAAAGAAGAGGATTAAAGTGTTAATACATGAATCTACTCATAAATCCTACTTATATACAAACAGTCGATGTTGATATGTACATTTATGGCATCAGAGCCGTAATCATTTAGCGGTGGAGTCGCTATTTACATAAAGTGTGGTAAACCGCCCGCTTCTCGCCTCATACGACCTGTATACATTAATTCGTGTTTCATTGCCTAATTAACGGCACTGCTAACCGTACTCACAAGCATTATACTCTACGACATTTTTTAGCACTTTGTACATCTACGATCAGTAAATATCTAATGCGTACTTAATGCACGTTTTTTTAAGTCAGCTTGTGAACTTGGGAATACATCATCTACCAACTCATCCCGTACACAAGAACTTGTATGCAGTTTCACAGGACTTTACATACTGTAGCAAACGAAACAGACATGTGAGAAAATGATGGGGGAAAGAATGATTAGTGACAAACCTCCTATATCCATTCCATTATTCAATTCCCTTTGAAATGCTGTCCGTCTAATTCACGGTTTAAACCAAAGATTATAATCATTTGTGTCCGACAAAATATGCAGGACCCGTCTGGCTGTCAAACAACGTGTTTTACAATGATTAAAAATCCGATCATTTTTTTTTCAGATGCGATCGCGAGAGGAGCGTAACGCGATCAAAGCCGCTGCTAACTCCACTGATGACGTGATTCGTTTCTGTTTATTAATGCGGGAAATCCCTTTGTGTATATACTGAATGCATAACACCGCTGCATTTGAGAGTATGATCGTGCATGCTTCATAATGAATGTGTAAGATCGCCTCTAACCTAAACGTAAAATGCCTTAGTTTGACTGTATGCTGGAGACAAATTTGTGCCTGATTGTACAAGATTTGGCTTCCACTTTCTCATGCTTCTTCCCCACGTCCATAGGCATTCATAATTACCAAGAGAAGATGCCCACTGCAAAGCGAGTTCAGACTGGAGACACTGTATCCCTGTATACACTACATAGTGATATCCTTCATACATGTATCTCACTTTATCTAAATAACATCAGGGAGAGGCAAATGAGCTTGATTTTTCTTCTTCAAGATGATGACTGTGCAAAACCTTCTTTTTTTTTCTTTTTTTCCTTTTAATAATTAACTTGGCTCGTACGTTTGGGAACTGGTTTAATTCTAAATCCATAAATCATCTTAAACACTTGTAAGCGTAATGAAATATAACTTCCATCTTGTGTACCAGGGTGCTTGGAGATATCTACATTATGGACCCAATCCATTCAGGATTTTCTCATGACAACCCGTGGGCGGGCCCAGCACGACGGGACGACCCTTAGATATTGTTAATGGCCTGGCTCTTGACCTGATTCTTAATTGGTCAGGGTCAAAGGTCACGACATCAAACGCCCTTAAGGTGTCGTCACAGTCGTGCCCAAAGTGGTGGGGGTTGGTTGGTGGGGGGTGGGGGTTGGGGTTGGTGGGGGGGTCTGCACTACTGTTGCAAGTTGTGACGATGTAACAGCTACAAGCGAAATCTTAAAAGGCTAAGAACTTTACATACAAACTATGAAATGAAATCATGAAGTATTCCAAACAAAAAATAGTGACTTTATTATACATATGATACAAAACTTGAGCGAAAATAACCAATACCATGAGAGGGTAACACACACACACACACACACACGGAAAAAAGATAATAATAATGAAGTTTTCGAAGTTAAATGCATAACAACTGTAGTCTGGCCGAAGAACTAACTCCTGCTGAAGTTTATTTACACCGGAGTTTTTGGGATGAAGTATGAACACTTAATTGTCAGTATTATACTGTCCTCTTGATTTACACATAGGCTTCCTTTACGTCCTTTTGATAACTCAGATTATCTGACATTACTTTAAATGTTGTGGGTATTACTCACTTTCTTCAGCACACAGTACACAGTTCTTTGTCATAAGTACTTGGTTACCCACCACAGGCAGGTCAGCTTTCCCAAGTGGCGTACTGACCGCATCAGTCAGTAGTTGCGGCAACTTGTGAAACCTTGAACGAGATGTCACTAAAGCGTCTTCTTCCCTGGTAGGATTTTACACTCACACACAGACCATCACCACCAATCTGTTGTTCCACCGACCTTGGTGTCGTCGCAGTGGTGGTAGTAGTAAGACAGTACATGAGAGCACTTCTGCCCACTGGGGTTACCACACGCTGTAGTACAGTAACGGGAGAAACTGCCACTCCGTTTGAGGGGAAAGTACCACAATGTATTTCCCTCATTCTTTCCTTCATCCTTCCATTTTCAGCACGTTCCTCGCCTTCAGGAACGTCGTCACAAGACACTGGCTGAGAGCAGACTAGACACCAACTGTACTCAAGTTACGTTCTGGCCTGTGGACATTTGATGTGCTACGTCTCTCCACCTGTTCATGACCCGTCCACGACCTTCGGAACATAACGAGTCGCACGCACTAAGTCTCTCGCACACCGAAGTCTCGTTCACTGGGAGTTGCTCGTCACACCGTAGTCTCGTTATCACGGCAGCGAAAGTCCCGAGAGCCAGCGCTGTGGTCCACGAGGTGACCTCGGGCAGCAAGGAGGAGGAAGCACAACACGAGCGTTGCACGTGCACTCCTCGGCACACGTGGCCGATGGACGAGGCCAGAGGAAGAGGCGGGGGTGAGGGAGTGGATCGTGTGTGCGTGGCTCAGAACCTGAAGTGTGTCCACCACCACCACCACATAAATCGACAATAAATACCCCTTTTCCTCAAACATTATATTTCGATCCATTTCTTTTTTTTTTTTTCCAATCATTTTTTTCAAGGGGGATTAAGTAATCATCCTTGTCGATAAGAGTTCCCAGGAAAAAAACCACAGTGTATCAAACGACGTTCACAAATGGACTCGAAGGGTCTGTCATATCACAGATACAAGCCTGGCCAACAACACAGCGAAAATACTGAGCACAGAGAGAGTCACCCACCCACTCCGGAGGATATCGCGTCATCTCGACATTGATGAATGACGCTCACACACACACACACACAGATACACACATCTACTGCTCCCCAAGGCGAACGAGTTCGTATATCATTGTCTGAGAGAGAGCACACAGAAAACGTACGTGGACACTGGGCAACAAATCCAGAGGCTAAGTTTACTCTTGTGACAGTTTTAAGTAATGTAATTATGCAGCTTTTACCCACCCCATGTGTGTGTGTGTGTGTGTGTATACCTCTGCTCAAGAGCTTTGCGAGCCAATTAGTATTTGCGAGTCAAATTTCTCCGGTATTAAAACTGTCACTTTTCGTCAGGCCTTTTCAGCTTCGCTCTCACGCGGGAAAAGTTGTTGCAGAGAGAGAGAGAGAGAGAGAGAGAGAGAGAGAGAGAGAGAGACTCGGCAATGCAGGTGTGTGAGAGACGAGGACCGTCGGAGCTCCAGGCCGGTAAAGCCGAAGCATTTTGGACGCTGGATGAGTCTCTTCTTGCCCAGGCCTGGAGAATCTGGTTCAGCCGGAGTCTTGTATGTACTCTGAACTCCCTCCAGTAGGAAGAAGTAAGGGCTCGAACATATATCATACCTCAGGTTCGGAGCGTCTTCATCCTAGCCATGGAAATAAAGATATCTGGCAAAGCCTTTTCTCACTATCTGCTTTGAGGAGACTTCGGGTACTCAAATCTTCCCTTTGAAGGATCGGGGAAGCCTCCTGGCCTCTTCTGCCGCTGAGGCAAGGTCGTACGAGGCTCCCAGGATCCGTGGTCGGGTTGGGTGGGTGGCGCTCGTCCAAACCTTGGGTGGGTGTGGGTTACCAGTGGGGCGTGGCGGCGGCGGCGCCTCAGGAACTAGTAGATCATGACCTCGCAGAGCACCAGCGAGAACACCCTGTGCCAGCGATTGGCCACGCCGCCGGCCTTCACGTACACATAGCGACCTCTGATTGGCTGGGGGCACTCTACGTGTACACGTTGCCTGTCGGGGAGACACAAAACACGGGAACCGTTAACTACTACTGCAGCAAAACACGGGACACGGAAAACGACAAATAATGAAAATGGGAATAAATTATAGTTAAGCTTCATAGTAGGGCAATGGAAAAATGGGGAATAATCTGGTAATAAAACGTTAACTGTGGTGCTTCTCTACGAGACAAAGTTATCAAGATTTCAGTAAAGAAAAAAATATGATTAAAACTATTAAGAGAAAGTGATCAGTTAGTCATTATAAGCTTTGATGTGAGAGAGAGGGGTAGTCTATGGTACTCCTGTACAGCGTGGAAAACAGGAAATACCTGTTTACTGTTATAAGATAGAGCGGCGGTAACGACCCTTGAGCACGACGGTAACGACCCTTGAGCACGACGGTAACGACCCTTGAACACGACGGTAACGACCCTTGAGCACGACGGTAACGACCCTTGAGCACGACGGTAACGACCCTTGAACACGACGGTTCGGCCCTTAAGTAAAATGGTAAAGTGCTCGAGGGTCGTACCGTCACTGCTCAAGGGTCGTACCGCTCTGCTGAAAAGGGTCGTACCGTCAGTCGTACGAGGCCAAGATTCGTGTACCGTCGCACGAGCTCAAGGGTCGTGTACGTGGTGCTCAAATTCTTTTTTTTTTTTTTTTTTGAGGCGTCTCAATGAGTCTGTGAAAGCGAACCACACACACAACGCACTCTACCGAAGGGGTAGGGGAGGTTGGGGAGGGGGTGGGGTGGGGGGGTGGGTGGTTCAAACCACGTTACCTGAAGAGGGCGTTGTTGAGTCTGGTGACGGAGGCGCATTTCTTGTGGTCCTGAGACGTGGGCGCGTCCAGGCGACGCTGGTTCTCGACGTAGACGGTGAGTCGGTCCAGCCCGAAGACGTAATCCCGGTACAGGGTCTGTTGGTCTGTTGAACAGACCCGTGGTTATGAATAACAGGTCACACTAGCCAGTTTCTACAAGGTATATTCCCGTCGTAAGATGGGTATATATATACCTTAAAGTATACTGGGTATACTTGGAGTTACTCTGGTATTACTTCTGTTTTACTTGGGGCTAAAGTGACAGTATACTCGTTATACATTATACTAGAACTATACTCCAGTTATACAGAGCAACATGCAGAATACCAATTATACTAGGAATTATATTAATATTATATTCCAGTTACAATAAGCAATATACCAACTGTTATACTGGGGATTAAACTAACAGCATATTCCAGTTATACTAGGGATTGTATCATGTGTTCTGAAACTATATCAATCTATATCAAATAGTTATATCTGTAGTTATAGCGTTATACTTGAGGGTTGTACTAAAAGCCATCGAGCTATAACAAGGGGTCATACCAAGGGCTATAACAGCATAGGACATCAGTATATACTCAGGGGATATTTGGTTATACCATCCCTATAATGTAACTCTGACCAAATATAATCAAACGTATTATTATCTATTGCCTTTGGGAGTAAAATGGACATCTGTAAGGTGCCTATTATTATAACACACACACACACACACACACACGCCCTTTGACCTACCTTGACCCCGCCCTTGCCAGGTGACGACGACCATGCCCCTGACCAGCCTCCTCTTGCCCAGGTCGACCATCCAGACGGGCTCATCCACGTGGAAGTTGTTTATGACGGCGCAGGACCTGAGGGAGGTGTCCGTGCTGCCGTCCACGGCCAGGCCGGACGGGCCGTAGTCCCAGCCGGCCCAGGCGTGGCGCTTGTCGTTCACCCACGTCTTCCCCTTGTAGGCGATGTTCTCCACTGCCGGGGGAGACGAGACGAGAGAGAGACGTGCGATAAAATAGCGTCACTACAACTCCTTACTGAGGTTAGGGAGGGAGGAACCGTGTCCACTACTAGGGGGGGCAACAGAACGGAGGCTATAAAGACTGTCAGGTAATATGGTTTATAAGTATTCCTCTATTTCAAGTGAGAGAGGAAGATACGCGTGTTAAAAGTACAGACGTCATGTTTTCCTGAGAATGTGAGAGAGAGATATTAGTGTACAGCAGTCCGGCAGCGTACCTCTAAGTCGCTCTGCTCTGATACACTCCGATAAGACGCTAGGTGCTGTAGGTCAGATAATTCTTACTACCTAGGCTACCAAAGTAGGTCTTGGTGGTCTAAGTAGCCTTGGAGAAACTGCTAGGTAAGTCTAAAAGAATATATATATATAT
>JAYMFT010164786.1:0-12353 GCA_038088735.1 Panulirus argus | reverse complement strand
TCATGTTTTCTAGACATAAGCAAATAGAAAATAACAGTTCCTACCCAAGGACAAAAACTTTGTTACACGGTGTTATCTACGTTTTGTATATCATTATAATTCATCTACATTTCTACATTATTATATATTATGTACGTTTTGTTTAATGCTATATATTTTGTATGTTTTGTACATTGTTAGGAAATATTTACGTCTTTTACATTATCATATACTATCTGCATCTTTCACATTTTTTTATGTTATCTACGTCGTGTACATTTTTATATATCATCGACGTTTTATACATTATTATAGAATATATACATTTTGTACCTTATCATATATCATGTACGTTTTTTACATTATTATATATCATAAACTTTTTGTACATTATATTATCTGCTCTCTGTACATTATTATATATCATATACGTTTTGTATATTATCATAAACTATCTACATTTTGCACATTATTATATAATATCAACGCTTTCTACATAAGTAACTTTTAATTACAATTGGTACATTATAAAATATTATCTACATTTGGTGCAATATTATTCATCTTTGCTTTATACATCATTATGTATTACCCACGTTTTGTAAATCATATTTCATCAATACTTTGCGAAATATTATATATTATCTACATTTCTTACGATATTATATATCATATGCGTTTTGTTCTTTATGGTTTTGTATCTCCGTTTTCTACATTGTTATATGTCTTCTACCTTTTGTGCACTCTTATATATTATGTACATTTTGTATATTGTTATACATTACTATATACGTTTTGCAAAATATCATATAATATCTACGTTTTGTACATTATTATGTATCATCTACGTTTTATATATAATTTTATATTATCTACGTTTTGTACATTATTATGAATTATTTATGTTTTGTACATTCTTTTATTTTATCCACGTTTTTTATATTATAATATATTATCTACTTTTCTTACATTATCATGTACAATCAATGTTTCGTACACTGAAATACATTTTCCACGTTTTCTACACTATTATAGATTATCTACGTTTTTTTCCATTGTTATGTTTATCATTTACGCTTTCTTTATTGTTATCTCTTATCTACGCTTTATACATTATCATATTTTATCAACGTTTTGTACAATATTATATGATATATATGCTTTATACATTATCATATATTACATAATCTTTTCATCAGTGGATGTGACCAAGGTTTTGTACATTATTATATATCACTTTTGTTTTGTTCATTATTTTGTATTATATACGTTTTGTGCTATACTACAAATCATCTACTTTTTTTACATTGTTATATATTACCTGCATTTTCTGTATCATGTTCTCTACGTTTTGTTCTTTATTATGCACATTATTATGTACATTATTATATTTTTCTTACGATTAATAAGTCATAACATATTATCTTCGTTTTCTGCATTACTATATATATCATCTACATCCTATGCATTATTATATTTTACCTATTTTTTGTGTATGATTATATATATTTGGTTTGCACACCTTTATATATTATCTACATTTCGTACATTGATATATATTGTATACTTTTGCACATTATTGGTATGATCCACGTTTTTTACATAATGATTAATCATCTACGTTTTTTGCATCATTGCATATTATCTTCTTTTGTACATGATTAAATATTATTTTAGTTTTGTACGTTTTTGTATGTTATAAACCTTTTGTATATTATCATATATAATTTACGTTTTGTACATTACTATATATCATCTATGTGTTGTAAAGTATTATATATTTTCTACGTTTGGTTTATCATTACATATTATCAACGTTTTGTACATTATTATATATCATATGTGTTTTGTACGTTATCATATATGATCAAAGTTTTGTACATCATTATATATCATCTAAGTTTTGTGCATTATTACATATCATCTGCGTTTTCTACATTAGTATATATCTACGTTTTTTACGCTATTACATGATATCAACGTATTGAACATTACTTATATATCATTTACGATTGATACATTATAGCATATTTTCCACGTTTTGTGCTGTATTGTCTATCATATACGTTTCATACATAATTATATATTACCTACGGTTTGCAAATTATTATATATTATCTATGTTTTGCACATTCTTGTAGGTTATCTACGCTTTGTACATTATTATAAATTCTATAACTTTTGTACATTATCTTGTATCATATACGTCTTGTATATTATTATAAATTACCTACGTTTTTTGCATTATGATATATTTTCTATTTTTGTACACTTTACATATTATCTGCATTTTGTATGTTGTTATATATCATCTACGTTTTGTACATTTTTATAAGTTATCTACGTTTTATAGAATATGACATAATAACTACGTTTTGTATATTATTATATATCATCTACGTTTTGTATATTATTATATATTACCTACGTTTTGTACATCGACATTTATTATACACGTTTTGTACATCGACATTCATTATACACGTTTCGTACTTTGTTAAATAGCACATACGTTCTGTGTATTATCATATATCATCTACGCCTTGACTATTATATATCATCTGCTTTCTGTACATTATCTGATAATATCTACCTTTTGTACATTATCATATATTATCTTTGTTTTGTACACTGAAATACATAATCCACGTTTTTTACATCATCGTATATTATCTAAGCTTTGTACATTGATATATATATCACCTAATTTTTGCATATTATTATATATCATCTACGTTTTCTACATTAAAGTATATTATCTACATTTTGTTCATTATCATACATAATCTACTACGTTTTTGCATTATATGTACATGATCTAAGTTATGTACCTTATTATATATCATCTACGTTTCATACATTATCGTGCATTATACAAGTTTTGTTCATAATCATATAATACCTAAGTTTTGTATATCATCATATATTATCTAAGCTTTATACATTAAACATTATCTACGTGTTGTACATAAATATATATTATTTACGTTTTGCATATCATCATATATCATTTACGTTTTTTCGGTATCTAATATACATTATCAACATCTGTTTTAATCATTATACATCATTTGTGTTTTATATATCATTATATATTATCTAATATTGTACATTATTACATATTATACACGTTTTATACTTTATTATATATGATCTACTTTTTATACATTATTATATATTACATACGTTTTGTTCCTCATTGTATATTATCTAATTTTTCTACAATGTTATATATCATCTACGTTTTCTACATTAGTATATATTATCTTCGTTTTGTAAAATATCTTATACTATCTACGTTTTGTACATTATTATGCATCATCTACGTTTTGTATACTATTTCATATTATCTAAGTCTTACATATCATAATGTATAATCTACGTTGCGTACATTGTTATAAATTATCTACGTTTTGTATATTATATGTTATCTACGTTTTGTATATTACTGTATATTATCTATATTTTGTTTAATATATATAAAGAACTACACACAGTTCAATGCTATATAATACATAGATTTTGTGCTTTTTCATATATCATCTACATTTCGTACATTATCACATATTATCTACGTTTTGTACATTGATATCCATTATCCACGTTTTACACATTACTATATATCACCTATGTTTTGTGCAATATTGTATATTACATATGTTTTATAAATGATCTTATATCATCTATGTTTTTCACCTTAGCATATATCATCTATGTTTTGTTCATTTTTTATCATATAGGTTTTTAACATTGTTTTATATCTTCTACGTTTTATATAATTTGATAGTATCTACGTTTTGGACAGTATCATATATCATATGCGCTTTGTAGAATATCTTATAATATCTATGTTTTGTACATTCATCAGATATCATCTACTTTCTGTATATTTTAATAAGTTATCTACTCTTTCACATTATTGTGTAATATTCAGTTTTTGTACATTGTAATACATTATCTACGTTTTGTTCGTTAATACATATTATCAACGTTTTGTATATCATTATATGTTATCTACTCTTTGTACATAATTTATTGACATCTACATTTTGCACACTATTATGTATGACCCATGTCTTGCACATTATGATATATTATCTGCGTTCTATAAAATTATTGAATAATATCTACGTTTTGTACATTTTTGTATATCATCTACATTTTGTACATTATTGTATATTTTCAACGTACTATACCATATCATATATCATATACGTTTTATACCTTATTATATACTATCTACCTTTTGTACATTACCATTATATATCATCTACGTTTTGTACATCACTATGAAACATACACTTCCTTATATTAATGTATATCATTTACGTTTTTGTATTATATATTATCCACTTTCCTCACATTATTATGTCATATAATTTTAGTACATTATTGTATTTCATTTAAGTTTTGTATATCATTGTATATCATTTGTATGTTACTATATATCATCCATGTTTTTTATATTACTATACATCATCTACGTTTTATACAATATTTGTTGTCTAAGTTTGTGTATTTTTGTATGTTATATGCCTTTTGTACATTATTTTTCATTTTCTACGTTATGTATATTATTGAATATAATCTAAGTTTTGTACATTTTTCATATCATCTACGTTTTGTACATTATCATACATTATCTGCGTTTTGTGCATTATTATGTATCATATACGTTTTCCACAATATTATATATCATCTACTTTTTTTGCACTTTATATATTTTCTACGTTTTGTACATTATTATGTATCATCTACTTTTGTAAACTTTCATATATTTTCAACGTTCTATGCATTATTATATATATATTTTCGTTTTGCATATTATTATGTATTAACTAGCTTTTGTATGTTATTTTGATTTATTTAGGTTTTTACAATATCTTATATCATCTATATTTTGTACATTATCATATCCACGTTTTGAATATAATCATATATTTTCTACATTTTGTACCTCATTATGTTATCTATGGTTTGTACGTTATTATATAATATCTGCGATTTTTACATTATTATATGTTATTTAAGATTAGTAATTCATAATATATTTTCTATGTTTTATGCATTATTATATATCATCTACGTTTTATATATCATTAAATATTACCTACGATTTGTAATACTTTATATATCATTTATGTTTTGCATTTTGTTATATATTATTTACGTTTTGAACAGTCTAATATCATGTACGTTTTGTACAGAATCATTTATCATCTAAGTTTAATACATTATTATATATTACCCCCATTTTGTAAATTATTATATATCATCTATGTTTGCACATCATTATATATCTTCTACGTTTTGTACATTATTTTATATTATCTACGCTTTGTACACTATTATGTATATTCTGCGCCTTGTAGAATATTACATATTATCTACGTTTTTTTACATTAATATAAATTATCTTTGTTTTGTATATTGTTATATACTATTTAGGTTTTTTATATCATCATGTCCTATCTGCTTTTTGTTATATATCATGTACGATCTGTGCATCATTATACATTATCTATGCTTTGTATATTATGATATGTTTTCTACTTTTTGTACATTCAATATTATCAACGTTTTTTAAATAATCTTATATTACCTACAATTTGTATATTATTATAATTATCTACGTTTTGCACATTAATATATATCATCGACGTTTTTATCCAATAAAATGTATTATTTATTTATTTACATTATTATGAATTATATCCGGTCTACATAGTAATATATATCATCTACGTTTTGTACAATATTGTATATCATCTACTTTGTGTGCATTATTATATATTATTTACAATTTAACATTATTTTATATGATTTATGTCTTGTACTATATTATATATCATCTACATTTTGTATATCACTATGTTTTATATAAGTTTTGTACATAATTATTTATCATCTACATTTTATTCATTATCATATATTATCTAAGCTTTTTACATTATCATATATTATCTACTTTTAGTGAATTAGTAAATATCATCCACGTTTTGTATATAATTATATATCATCGACATTTTGTACGTTATCATATACTATATACGATTTATCCTTTATTATATATCATCTACTTTTTTACATCATTAATATTATGTACGTTTTTTACATTACTATATATTACCTAGTTTTGTATATTATTATACATTATCTACATTTTTTACGTTTGTATGTATTATAAACTTTTTTTTACAATATTATGTTATATACGTTTTGTACCATGTTAAATATTTTCTACGTTTTAAACGTTATTATATATCATTCACGTTTTCTACAAAACATGTATCATGTACGCTTTTGCATTAATGTCTATTATCCACGTTTTGTACATTATTATATATTATCTATGTGTTGTACAATATTGTATATTATCTGCTCTTTGGAAATCTTTATATATTACATACGTTTTTTTCATTATTAAATACTATCTAAGTTTCGCACAATAATATATAATATCTACTTTTTGTAGATTATTATATGTCATATACGTTTTGTACATAGTTATGTATTATCTACATTTTGTATATTGTTATATATTATATACGTTCTCTATCTTATTGTATATCATTTACGTTTTGTATGATATTATATATCATGTAATTTCTGTACATTATTAAATAGTATATACGTTTTATACATTACTGCATAATACCCACGTTTTGTATATTGTTATATATCACCTACCTTTGTTATATTATTATATAGTCAAATTTTTGTACATGATTATATATAGGCTACGATTCTTACATCATTATGTATTATCTACGTCTCGCACATAAATTTATGTTATCTACGTTCTGCACGTTATTATATATTATGCACGTTTTGTACATTATCATAAAATATATACGTTTTGTAAATCATTATATGTCACTTAAATTTTTTCTTCATTATATATTATATACGTTTTTACAATATTATGTATCATCTACGTTTTGTAAATTCTTATATATCATCTACGCTTTGCACATTCTTATATATAATCTGCGTTTTATACATTATCATATTTCACCTACTTTGTGTACATTATTATTCTCGTATATAATCTACGTTTTGTATGTTACATCATACTTTCTACTATTTAACTTCACTTTATATCATCTACGTTTTGTACATTATTATATTTTATCTGTATTTTGTACGCTATCATATAATATCTCCGTTTAGTACATTATTAAGTATCAGTTACGATTAGTTTATTATGATATATTATCTACGTTTTGTGCATTACTGAATATCATCTACTCTTTATACATTATCATAAATTACCATCGTTTTGTAAGTTATTATATATCATCTATACGTTTTGCATACTATAATATATTATCTACGTTTGTACATTTTTATCTAATACCTATGTTTTGTTCTTTATTATACTTCATATACGCTTTGTACATTATCACATATTATATACGTTTTTATGATATTAAGTGTTATCTACGTTTTATACATTATTAGGTATCTCAACTTTTTTTTGTAATATACTGTCTACGTTCTGTACATTAGTATATGATATCTATATTTTGTATGTTATCATATATTTTCTACCTTTTGTATATTATATAATGATATGTACGTTTTGTACATTACATTATATATTAACTACGTTTTGTCCATAGCTATATATTATCCACGTTTTGTACATTATTATGTATTATTTACGTTTTGTGTATTATCATATATCATCTACGTTTTGTACATAAATGTATATTATATACGAATTGCACCATATTTTATATCATCTAAGTTTCGTACATTAATATGTATCTTATAAGTGTTGTAGAATATTATGTATTATTAACATTTTGTACATTATTATACATTGTCTCATCTTTATACATTATCATATGTTATCTACGTTTTATACATTATTATTATATTATCTAAGTTTTATACATTACTATTACGTATCATCTACGTTTTGTACATTGCTATATATCAGTTACTTTTTTGTATATTGATACATATTATCTAATTTTTGTACATCATTGTACATTTTATACGTTTTTTACCTTACTATAAGGTATCCAATCTTTTTACATAATTATATATTACATACTTTTTGTACATCATCATATTTCATCTAAGTTTTGTATATTATTACATATCATCTATGTTCTATACGTTATTATATATCATCTATGTTTTTTTACATTATCACATATCATCTACGTTTTATACATTATATATTATCTAAGTTTCTTTTCTTTGTAAGTTATATGCGTTTTGTACGCTGTTTTCACTGTCTACGTTTTGTATCTTATTGTATGTTATCTATGTTTTGTACATTGTTTTATATCATCTACGTTTTATACATAATCATATGTTATCTACGTTTTGTACATTATTATGTATCATATACGTTGTGTACAATATTATATATCAACTACTTTTTTGCATTATCTTATGACATCTATGTTTTGTACATTATAATATATTATCTACTTGTTTAAACTATCATATATTTTTCAACGTTTAGTGCATTATTATATAATATTCACGTTTTTGACATCATTATTCATCATTTACGTTTTGGACAATATTATATATATGATCTATATTTTTTGTATTATTATATATTATTTTTGTTTTGTGCATAAATAAGTATCATTTGATTTTTTTCATTTTTTTTGTATTTCATCTACGTATTGTGCATTATTGTATATCATCTACATTTTATACATTATTATGTATCATCTACGTTTTCAACATAGTTATATGTTTTCTACGTATTTTACATCATTATATATTATCTACAATTTGTACGTCATTATATTACATATGCGATTTCTACATCATTATATGCTATTTACGATTGGTACCTTATAATATATTACATATGTTTTTTGCATTGATATATAATCCTCAACGTTCTATATATTATCATGTACCACCTATGATTTGTAAAATATTATATATCATATATGTTTTGCCCTATTATATATTACTTACTTTTTTTGCAGTATTTTTTATCATCTACGTTTTGTATACTATTATATATCATCTACGATTTGTACATTATTTTATATTACCTACGTTTTGCACAGTATTATATATCATCTGTGTTTTGTATATCATTATACATTATATGCATTTTGTACATTATCATATATCATCTACGTTTTACATATTATTACATATTATATACGTTTTGAACATTACTATGTACTATCTACGTTTTATACTTCGTCATATATTATCTACGCTCTTAAATTATTGTATATGATCTACGCTTTGTATATTATTATATTCTATCTACGCTTTGTACATTAATTAATTATATCTACGTTAACTACATTATTTGATTATATCTACGTTTTTACATCATCATATATTACCTACGGTTTTTACAATTTTATATTTCATCTTGTATATTATTATATATTATTTACGCTTTGTAAAATATTACATAACAGCTGCGTTTTTTACATCATCATATATCATCTCCGTGTTCTATATTATTATATATCATATACGTTTTGCACGTTTTATGTATCATCAACGTTTTGTGCTTTATTATATACTATATACATTGTGTGTATTATTACATATTACCTGCGTTTTGTATATTATTATATATCATGTACGTTTTGTACATTATGTAATAATATCTGGGTTTTATTCATTACTATATATCATATACGTTTTTACATCATTATATATCATCTACGTCTCGCACATAATTAAATGTTATCTACGTTGTGTACATTATTATCATCTACGTTTTGTACATTACCAAGAAATATACACGATTTGCATATCATTATATATCATTCACATATTGTACATTATCATATATCATCTATGCTTTATACATTGTTATATAACATCTACTTGTTGTACGCTATCATATATCATCTACGTTTTGCATATCATTATTTATCATAAAAAGTTTTAATATTATTATAAATGATCAACGAGTTATACATTATTATACATTATCTACATTTTGTACAGTATTTTATATCAGCTACATTTTTTACGCTATTATGTATTATCTACTATTTGTATATTATTATATATCTTCTACTTTTCTATGTTATTATAAATTATCTTCATTTTATGGGTTATTGTTCAATATCTACTTTTACATTATCAAGTTATAATCACGAATCATACATTTAAATATATCATCAACGTTTTCTGCATTATTGTATATCATATATATGTTATTCACTACTATATATTACGTACGTTTTGTAAATCATATTATGTATGCTAAAAAGTTTTTAAAAATCATTATGTATCATCTTCATTTTGTACATTATTATATTTATTCTATGTTTTGTACACTATTATATGTCTTCTGCGTTTTGTACATAATTATATATTATCTACGTTTTATACATTATCATATATTTTCTACGTTGTGTTTAGTATTATATATCATCTATGTTTTTAAATCATCATATATCATATACGTTTCGTACATTATTATATATCATCCATGTTTCGAAAAGAATGCATATTATCTACGTTTTGTACATTATTATATATCATCTAAGTTTTGTACATCATTACAAAATATCTACGTTTTATACATTATCAGATATTACATAGATTGGTATTTCATATCATATATTATCTACGTTTTGTGCATTATTATATATCATCTAAGTGCTATACATTACCATATATTACCTACGTTTTGTAAATAAGTATATATTATCTTTGTTTTGCACATTATTAGATATTATGTCCGTTTTGTCAATTAGCATTTGTCATCTACGTTTTGTATATTAAATCATCTTATCTACGTTTTGTACATTACTATATATTATATACGTTTTATACATTATACTACATTTTGTACGTTTTTGTAAAATATTACAGAATATCTACGTTTTTTATTTTACTATAAACTACCTACTTTTTGTAAATCATTGCACATTATCAGCGTTTTGTACATTAATATGTCCTACCTACGTTTTGAACCTTGTTAATTATCATGTGCGTTCTTTACATTATCACATATTATATATGCTTTGTATATTGTAATAAATTATCTACTTTTGTATATCTACTAATACCTACGTTTTGTACGTAATCAAATATTACCTGCGCTTTGTACATTGAAATACATTATCTATGTTTGTATATTTTTAAAAATTATCTATGTTTTCCAAATTATCATATATAATCTACATTTTGTACATTATTACGTATTATATACGTTTTTTTTAATAATTATGTATTATCTACGTTTTCTAAATTATCATACATTATTTAAACTTTATACATTATGATATATCATATATGTTTCGTATATCATTATATATCATATACCTTTTGTATATCATTATATATCATCTACGTTTTGTACCTTATCATATATTATCTACTTTTTCATTATTATATATCATCTACGTTTTATATTTCAATATACATTATCTACTTTCGTACATTGTTTCATCATATGCCTTATACATATTACAATATATTTTCTTCGCTTTGTATATAATTATACATTACTTAGATTTATTTTTATTTTCATGCATTATCGACATTCTTTTTATATATTATGTACTTATCATAATACATTACTTATCATATACTTTTTGAACATAATTATATATCATTCACGTTTTCTACAAAAATTTATATCATCTACGTTTTTTGCATTATTACATATTGTCCACGTTTTGTACATTATTATATATTATCTCCGTTTTGATCATTATTATAATTCATCTACGCTTTGTACATTATTACAAATAATCTATGTTTTGTACAGTGTTATATATTAACTACTTTTTGTAAGTCATTATATAATATATACATTTTCAACATTTTTTGTATTTTCTACGTTTCGTAAAATTATATATATCTACTTTTCATACATTATTATATATCTTATACGTTTTTTACATTATAATGTATTGTCCATGTTTTTTTACGTTGTTACAATTCATCTTATTTCTCTATATTGTAATATATTATCTCTATTTTGTATATCAGTATATATTATGTATGTTTTGTACATTATTGAACATTATCTACCTTTTATTATTATTGCATGATACCTAGGTTTTGTATATTGTTATAGATTATCTACGTTTTTTTACATTACTATATGTTTTCTATTCTTTAAACATAATTTTACATTATCTATGTCTTGCACATTACTTTATGTTATATACGTTGTGTACATTATTATAAATTGTCTATGTTTTGTACATTATTATATATTGTCTATGTTTTGTACATTATTGTATATTATGTACATTTTCTACATTCATATATACTATCTATGTTTTGCACATAATTCTATGTTAATTACGTTGTCTGCATTGTTATATATATATATATATATATATATATATATATATATATATATATATATATATTTTTTTTTTTTTTTTTTTTTT
>JAYMFT010164775.1:0-12354 GCA_038088735.1 Panulirus argus | reverse complement strand
AACAGGACACCCAGTTTCTTAAAGGCAGACTTAGCTATTCCCATAATGTGGGGTTTCCAAGAAAGAGTGGATGTTACTGTAATACCAAGTATGTTCACTGAGTCAAGAGGTGGAATTACAGAACTGTCAAAGGAGATATGAGAGTTGTGAAGAGTTTTCAATAGAGAGATGGGTAGATATTGGGTCTTAGAGGTATTAAACTTAACTCGATTTTGTGTACTCCATTGAGAGATCCTGTCCGAGTTTATTGTGGAAGCTGCATCAAGGCGAGATGCAGATCGAGTGAGAGAAGAGGGAGCAGAATTAAAGGATGTGGATGAATTCAGTGTTGAGATGTCAGCATATGAGTGCATTGGATTATCTGTGGAAGAGACAAACTCATTGAAGAAAAAAGGAGAAAAAGTGTAGGGGACAGCACAGACCCTTAAGGGACACTGCTGTTGATGAAGAAAAGGGGGGAGGCTGATCCATCAACAACCACAGAGATAGATCGACCGGAAAGGAAGCGACATATCAAGGAACAAAGTGAGGGAGGGAAGCCAAAAGAGAGGAGTTTAGAAATGAGACCACGATGCCACATCCTGTCAAAAGCCTTAGATATGTCAAGGGCAACTACATACGACTCCCCTGAATCTTTCAGGGATGATTACTACGCATTAGTAAAATAGGTAAAAATATCATCAGTGGATCTCACCTTACGGAAGCCATACTGGTGATCAGAGAGAAAAATGTGATTTTCGAGGTGTTTAATGATATGGGAGCTGAGGAGGGATTCGAAGACTTTGGAAATGGTTGATGTCAAAGCAACAGGACGATAGTGAGAGGGATCAGAATGGTCATCCTTCTTAGGGATGGGATGTATCAAAGTATGTTTCCAAGGAGAAGGAAAAGTTTTGGATTTCAAACAGAAATGGAATAGATAAGCAAGCACAGGTGCAAGCTCAGAAGCACACTTTTCAGTACATGGGGATGGATGCCATCAGGACCATATACCTTGCTTGTGTCCAGAGAAAGAAGCGCTTTTCAGACAGTCTGAAAAAGATTACAGGAAAAGTCATAGTATTAGTAAGAGGAGCATCAGAGGGTGAGGGAATGTCAGAGTCATCCAAAGTGGAGTTAGAGGAGTTGCCTTGTCAATGGGAGAGACAGCTATACTAACGTCAAGATGGAAAAGTGAGGGAAAGGTAGAGCAACAAAAGTTGTTAGAGATACCCTTAGCTAAAGACCAGAAAGACCTATCCGTGGATAACGAGGAGAGGTTATTGCAATTCCTTTGAATAGAGTAACACTTTGCCTTACGTATAACGCACTTAAAAATGATCAAAGGCTTTGATAATCTTAATCAATCAAGCTACCAAAGACTTGATTTGTCTGATTTTACTTGTAGTAAAGGATACAAAATCATGGGCAAATGTTTTACCCTGAATGAGACAAAGTACTTTTTCTTCAATAGGATTATTGCTTGCTAATGGACAGAGCACTAGTAGCAGATTTGAGAAACAAACTTTAGAAACTAGCATCTGAATCTGGCAGACTTTATGAAACTAGAAAGCTGAGAGTATTGTGAATAAAAGCATGGTTAATAAGTATAGCAATGAAGAGAGACAGGCTGTCTGTGGTGTGAGTTTGAAAGGAGAGAACTTGGAGATGTTGTGTTTTAGATAACTGGGAGTAGGTAAGGCAGTGAATAGAACCATGGGAGCTGAAGGGAGCTACTGGGTGGGTGAAAGGGCAAAGGTCTTAGGTACACTGAGGAATGTGTGGAAAGAAAGCTCACAGTCTTTAAAACCAAAGATGGATATGTCTAATGGTATAGTAGTCCCATCAGTATGTATGGATGCAAGGTATGGCCTTAATCAGAAATGTAAAGAAGAGAGTGGATGTGTTGGAAATGAAATGTTTGAAGACAACATGTGGTGTCTATCCAGCTAAATCCCTGACACCCATTCTCTTTGGAAACTTCCTCAAGAGGGTGGCCACAGTAAGAGAGTCTCCATAACTAGTGACCTCCAGTGCCACTTCATAGCCTTTTGAGCCTCATCCTTAACAGACCAATGGCAGAGGGCAACTATAGCGAAATGTTTTTAAAGGCTCCTACCTAATGTTCCTGCGAACTACTTGTACCTAATGTGGCTACTTAATGTTCCTACCTAATGTTCTAACCTACTACTACTACTTAATACTCCCAGCTAATGCTTCTATCTACTGCTTCTACCTAATGCTCCTGACTAACGTTCCTACCAACTACTTCTATCTATTGCTCTAACCATTTTGCCGAAAGGCAAGGACAGTACATAGCCCTTGCTGAGCAAAATCTTAAGTTACAAAGAATGAGCTGTGCGAGTTAAATGGTGTCAAGTTTTATGTATAACAAGAAGAGAATGTATGTTTGTCGACAGAATGCCAGCAGTCCACGAGTGGGTGAGCCAGAAAGATGTTTAATGTGAAGTGAGAATGGATAATTGAACAAGAAATGAGACAGTAAGAGAGAGTTATGACGGTTTGAGGGGTATGTTTAAATGAGCTATTCAGGGTGTGCTAAAATGATTTGGACATATGAAGAGGATAACTAGAAGGTATACATTTCAGAGCTGGAGTAAACGTGGAAAAGGGACAAACCAAAGAACCTGAACATGCAGGTGGGTGTTAGGTGTACATAGGATAGAGAGAATTATAGTGATGTGGTATACCAGGTACAATGTGCTGTCAATAGGCTGAACCAAGGCATATGAAGCAGTTGAGGTTAACCATGGACAGGTCTTTGAGGCCTGGTTGTGGATATGGGGCTCTAGTTCTAGTGCATTCATTTCTTTAAGCTGTGATCATATATGATGCTAAAGAGCCAAAGATAGTCAGATGATGAAGGAAACACATCAAGGGTTAATTCAACACCCTTTCCAACTTGTACATACATACCTTAACCCTCCATCAAAAACTCCTAGTAGCACTATATAAGACCACCTGTGACATGGGAAAGCAGTGAAAGAATCCTGGAGGGAGAGAAATGGTGGAAGAATGCATGGAGTAGTGTATGCAAGGGAGGCAAGGACATTAAAAGTGGAGACTTTTGCTGTGGTTACCCCATTGATGGGATTTCCCAGAAGTAATGGGCATCAGAGAAATAGATAGATAGAAAGAGACACTAAATTACCTCATGATCATAACACCTTCCAAAAGGAATCTCTATGATCCCTAGCATGTTCTCTCTCCATCTCCATAAATGCCTTATGTATACCTGGTACACACCTGATGAAGTCTTTGGGGTCTTCAACCCCTACAGCCGGGCTGGTCCCAGGCTGTTGAATAGGGTCAATGGTCGACCGAGCTGTTGTTAGCTGCAGCCCTCAGGCTTACATTGCCCTAATAACCTGGCTGGTTTGGTACACTTTGTAGGTACTTGTTTAGTGCACTCAAACGTCTCTACTGTTTATCCCCTCATCTTTCTGATGGTAGCTAGCAAGGTTTTGAAGAATCATGAGCCCTGGATGTTTAAAGTATTTTTTTTTGTAAATATCACACCTTTGGATTTCAGAGGTATTGTTCTACAAAGTCTTCCATGCCTGTCATGTCAGCAGGATGTTAGTTCTAAATGTAAGTTTGGGACCATATCTTCCAAGGATTTTCCAGATATAGATGATAATGTATCTCTCCCATCTGCACTCTAGGGAGTATAGCCTCAGAGATTTCAGTCACTGCAAGTAATTTAAGTCCTTTTCTACATTAGAATGGACTGGAAAGATCTCGGAACACTTTCATCCACCATTTAGAGTGATGTTATGATGCATCAACATTCAATTCACGAAAGAATTGGCACACTAAATATCAACATTGGTGTTTCTTCTCATCTTGAAGATCTGCAGGTTTCAGCCTGCCATCTTTCTATCTGAGGCAACCATTGCTTTTTTGTGTTCAATTAGGGCTAGGTCATTAGACATTATTACTCCAATGTCCTTCCCATTATTAAGCCAGTTTATGATAGTGTCTGTGTCCATCCAGAATTCGGTATTGTTTTTTATTTAATTTTGTTTTTTCCCAAACAGGAGGAGTTGAAACTTATCTCCAATGAAAAGCATGTTGTTTTTGGTTGCCTAGTTAAAGACTTCAATTATATCTCTTTGTAGCCTTTCTGCATCTTCTCTTGATGTAATGTTTATACTTATTCCTGAGTCATCTGTAAAGGATAATATGAAACTGTGGCTCATGTTTGCATCAATGTCAGACATTAGAATGGGAACAGGAAGGGTCCAAAAGTTCTTTAGGATACTGATCTTTTTATCATGGAGGCACTGGGAATGGCATAGTTTACAACTAAGTGTGATTTGTTAGTTAAAAAGTTGTATGTCCATATCCCAATCTTTCTTGTTATTCTCACCTTTCATATTTTCTGTACTATAGCACCATGGTCACATTTGTCAAATGCTTTTGCAAACTCTGTGTAAATTACACCAGCATTTTCTTTGCTTTGCAGAGCCTCAACTCTCCTGTCAAGGTAGTCAATCAACTGAGAGGCAAGATCTTCCCACCCTAAAACCATGCTGTCCTATGTTATATAGATTGTTCATTTCCATAAATTCGTCAGCTTGCTTGTAAGGATTCTTTCAAAGATTTTAATGATGTGCAATGTTAATGCTATCGATCAATAGCTTTTTGGGATTGCTTTGCTTCCACTTTTGTGTAGTGGAATGATGTGAGTCAGTTTGAGACTCTCAGGAATGATGCAAGAAACTAGAATTTTTCTCCAGATGATAATCAGTGTACATGCTAAAGGTGTCTTGCATTTCTTTACAAAAACTGAGTTCCAAGAGTCTAGGCCTGAGGCTTAGTGCATAGGCATACTTTCAACAAACCTCTTGAAATATTGTGTTGATGTGGTGATATTTATTGAGTGTACACCTGGCAGAATACTGTATAGGAAGAAGTCTGTTTTTTTGTTGTTTTTTTTTCCCACTGAATATCAACTCATACTGCCATTTAAGAATGTCTCTCATCTCCAGGCAACTGCCTATAAAAAAATCCTCTTTTTTAAGTGGGCCAATGGAGTCTGTGGCCTGGGTTTGTATTTTGCATATAAGGAAAAATAATTTGGTTTATTTCTTTTATCATTAATCCCTTTTTTCTTTTTCCTGTGTTTCGTATGACATTCTTAGTTTATAGCTTATGTCTGATAATTCACTTGACAAGTTTTCTTTCCTGGGTGAGCAGGTCTGCAATTCTTTTCGCCTCCTGTAGAGTGCTCGTCTTTCTCATTCTATCCAAGACCTTTTGTTTTCTTCTTGTTGGCATGTGTCTGTTGCATGTTTGGAGTACCAAAGTGGTCATGTCATTTACACATTCCTCTACTTTGGAACTTAGCTGGGCAGTGTAGCCAGGAGCCCCATCTTGCACAAACACTTCGGCCTTGCACTAAAAATTTTCAACAAATTTGGAAGATGGTCACATAGTAGCTTGAGGTAACTATGCCTGTTCATAGTTTCCTTCTTTGGGAATGCTACAAGGTTCCCAACACATACACACACACACACACAAAAAAAAAAAAAAAAGTGAAGCAGAGAACTTTAAAGTGCTTGCAATGTATTTCGGGTCAGATGGATCTCAGCCTAGATGCCTGTACACGCGCTCACTAAGGCCACCTGTCCTTACCAACACATCGTTGAGCAGTTTCGGGTTTTTTCTTTTAATTCTTATGCACTCAAGCATGGATCTGCATCCACTTGACATTCAAGTGATTTCATAGTACATGGAGAGATTTTCCTGGCATTTCATATGGGTCAGTGTAGCGGTGCTGCCACTATTATTAAATATCCTCACCAATCGTTGTACTGATCTCAAGCTCACACCATTTGTATTAGATATTTCCTTAAGTGGCTTATTACCTTTGTCAAGTGCAACTAAAATAGCTATTTTGTCACTTGTAAAGTGAGTATTTCCAACCATAGTAAGTGGTAGAAGTATGAAAAGGGGAAAAAAAAATCCAGGGAAAAAGTGGGGAGCACAACAAAACACATCCCCTTCCTACAACAGCTAAACTGCTACCAATGTGGACTCGTATGGTATGCTGGCACGTCATGTAGTTGCCAGTACTTGCTAAAGGGCACCAACTTTACTAGTTGATAACATTATTTTAGCTGGGGTGAAGTGATTTGTGTCAAAACAATTGGTGTGGGCCTGCTCATGCTATCTTCATTAGCAAGCACTATATGTCATACTCATACATACACATACACACACTAAATACATTTGAAAAACTTTCAAAATGCTGTTCAAGATGTCACTGAAAAGAGGCAACATCCCATGGGACTGAAAAAGGACAAACCTCTTACCAATCTATAAGAAGGGAGAGCAGGAACAAAAAGCAAACTATAAACCAGTTTCACTAACAACTGTGGGTTATAAGGTTCTGAAGATGATCACAAAGCAAATAGATCTCTTTCTACAGAGAAGAAATTACTGTAGTAAAAAAAGGCTGGCTCTCAAGGAAAGGAGGTCTTGGGTAAAAAACATCTCACATTTGAACTAGACTAAAGGGAAGGCTGGGTAGACTCTGCGTCTGGACCCCCAGAAAGAATTCAACACTATACCGTATGAGAGGCTGATTAAAATGCTATACCACCAGGAAGGAATATGGGTGAAACTCCTTCAATGAATCAAAAATTATCTATCTGGAAGGGAACAAAGAACATGGACTTGTCCATGACTGGAGCCTTCAAAATGAAAAAAATGTCAAAAGAATACTTTGAATGGGCTGAGTCCACCAGCAGAGTGTCACAGGGTTCTATTCTGGGACCATTACCATACTCCTTTTGATTTGTGTGGGATGAGTTACCAGAAGATCTGGATTCACACCTGAACATGTTTGCATATAATACAAAAGTCATGAGGGAAATGAAGAGCAGGGAGTTTTACATCAACTTACCTGGAGACCTTGACAAACTCCAAAGTAGGTCTGATACATGGTTCATGAAGTTCAATCTGAGTAAATGTAAGGTAATGAGGTTGAGTCACAATGAAAAAAGGCCTAATTATAATATCATCCAGTAGGATATAAGGTGCATGTGAGAAGAACTTGGGAGTCATCATCATCCCGAGCCTGTCACAAGAGTCTCATCTTTGGTGAATATTTAAGAGGACCAGCTGTCTGCAAGCAAATTATAAACTTTTATTCAATTTCGAGGATATGGAAATATTAAGCTTGCTGTTCATGTCACATACAAGGCTAAAATGAGTATTTTTCTCAAGTCTTGTCATAACACTTAAAAAAGCACAAGGACCTAATATATAAGGTCCAGAGGGGAGGAAAAAATACAGTTCCAGAATTAAGAGAGATGAATTACAGAGATAGGCTAAAGACCTTAAATTTAAACAACATGAAAGAGAAGGGTGAAGCTTAACTTATCACTACCTTTAAGTTTTCAAAACAGACAGATGACATAGGTAGATTACAGCTCTTCAAGAGATGTAAGGATAGAATAACCTGAAGACAGAACATAAGATCTAGCAAAAATCTCAAAATGAAAGATGTGAAAAAGTACTTTTATATCAAAAGAGTGGTGGATAAATGGAAAAAAGTATTTTGAATATGGTCAATGCAGACAGCAAACCAAAATTTAAGTTGTATGATAGAAAAGTTTCTAGAGAAGGGGCTCCAGTAATGTAATACTTCCTTCCCATACAGTACAAACAAGTAAATAGCTTATTGCTAATTCACCTTCTCAAGGGTCCAAGCATTTCTCGTAAGAGTTGAAATACTGAGATGAGTGAAGCCAACTAGTTGGAAGGCTGATGTGCGTACAGCAAAAGGTCCACCTGGGGACTGGACAGATGGAGATCCCACACGAGAATCATGTTTCTGTAGCCTCTTCAGTGGGGTTAGTTTCATTCGACTCTGCTCCTGTTTCATGGAAGAGAGAAATGATCTAAGTGAGGTGCTCAAACTGTGAATAAAATATGTGAAATCAAAGCTTAAAGCATAAGAATAGGAAAAATATCAGCATTTCATTATTCACCATAGTTATCTATTAAGCCTAAACCAATGAAGCAGACTTGGTCAACTTTCTCGATTAGTTTGCACTTACTAACACATCTCTCTCTCAGTCAGTTTTTCCTTACAAAATCCATGCATCTCACACCATATATATTGTTCAGGCATCTGATTTAAAAAATGTGTACTAAATCCCTTTAGTGCCCAAGACTAAAATCGATACAACACTACCAGGATTACCACCAATTCCCCTACATCAAACAAACAACCCCCTTCCCTACACCAACCCCACTACCCCCTCCCCTATACAAACATCACCATCCACTACCCTACAGAAACCCCAACACCTCTCCCCTACACCAACCAATGCCACCCCCTCCTCTACACCAACCTTGCCACAACCCTTCCCTACACTAACCCCACCATCCTCTCCCTTACACCACCCCCATCACACCCTCATCTACACCCATGGAACAACCCCTCCTCTACAACAACCTCAACAATCCCTTCCCTATATATTTAATGGAGTTCCACAAGCCTCAGTCCCAGGACCCATACTTTTCATCATAAATATATATATAAATGACCTAGAGACAGGGCTCACGAGTAGAATCTCAAAATTTGCCTGGAGCATAAAATTGAAAAACAGACCTAACTCAAGGGAAGACTGCCTAAAGATTCAGCAGGATTTAAATAAACTGGTTAAGCAGACAAGGACATGGCAAATGGATTTCAATACATGTAAATGTAAAGTTTTTTCAGCAATCGCCATTTCCCAAATTAGCGTGGTAGCACCAAGAAACAGACAAAGGAAGGCCAAATCTGCTCATATACAAATATTATCATTATCATATTATCATATTACTGATTGAGCATCCCTAATCTGAATACCAGAAACTTTCTAAGCGGCGACATAACATTACAAGTGAAAAATTCCACACCTAAACACATTATTTTTTCATTGCATTAATGGTATTTCATATTCTTTACCATTAAATACTTATGTGTGAATACATGTAAGAATATGACTGCTTATCAGTAGCATATAAATTCAGATTCAGAAATGAGGGTGGTGCCAAACAACCACAGACTGTCCACATTGGTGGCCAAGGTTGTGACACCTTAGCTTTGATGGTTCAGTGTTACATAAACTTTGTTTCATGCTCAAAATTATTAAAAGCATTGTATAAGATACCTTCAGGCTATGTGTATAAGGTGTATATGAAACATAAATGGATTTTGTGTTTAGACTTGAGTCCCATCCCCAAGATATCTTAATCTTATCATGTATCTATTTCACATCATGAAAAATGTGGAAAACAGGATGGTATGGAAACAAATGGGTTAGAGCCGAAACATACATCAACGTTTCGACTGTTCAATGGTTTTCCTCAGGAGATACTGATTCCAGCATTTGGCAGGACCGTGTTCCCCAGCAAGTGATGGTCACCTGCTTGGATGCCTTGGCGTGTCACTCTCTGATTGGATTGCTTGTCCTGCTACCTCCACTTGTTCACAGCAATCTCCGCTGCCTGATGTGACCAGCAGATGAACCCAGACCTTGTGTTAACATTGTATTTGGTAACAATGTAAGCCACTTACATCGCTATTAAAGACAATGTTAACACAAGGTCTAGGTTCATCTGCTGGTCATGTCAGACCGCAGAGATTTCTGCGAACGAGTGGAGGCAGCAGGACAAGCAATCCAATCAGAGAGCAACACACTAAGGCGTCCAATTGGGTGACCATCACTTGCTGGGGAACAGTACTGCCAAATGCTGGAATCAGTATCTCCTGAGGAAGACCATTAAACGGTCAAAATGCTGAGATGTGTCTCAGCTCTAACCTGTTTGTTTCTATACCATCCTGTTATCTCATTATGTATATGCAAATATCACAAAATCCAAAAAAATTCCAGAATCCAAAACACTTCTGGTCCAAGGCATTTCCAATAAAGGATACTCAACCTGTACTATTATACTTATCCGCCGTTTCCCGCGTCAGCGAGGTAGCACCATATAACAGAGGAAAAGAAACATTCACTCATATACACGCATATATACTCCTGCGGTGTAGTGGTTAGCGTTCCTCACTGTGACGCATTCATGAGCTGCCCAAGGTAAAGCATATAGGTTTGAATCCTAGCTGCGGCAATCAGTCAACAGTCAACCCAGCTGTTGATTCACCCCTTGGGGTTGGTCGATAAAATGGAAACCTGGCTCTGGCTAGGGTATATATACATATAGCATTAATGGGATGGCATTTATAAAAGCCTCAGTTGCCTGTGCCGTCTCAGCTAATATATAAAAAATACATACATACATACATACACATACATATATACACATGTACATATTCATACTTCCTCACCTTCATCCATTCCCAGCACCACCCTGTCCGACAGGAAACTGTATCACCACCCTCTACATCAGCGAGGAAGCACCAAGAAACAGACAAAGAGGTCCAAATCCGCTTGCACTCAGTCTCTAAATGTCATGTATAATGCACCGAAAACACAGCTCACCTATCCACATCCAGGCCCCACAGACATTTCCATGATTTACTCTAAACATTTCACATGACCTGATTCAGTCCACTTATAGCACGTCGACCCCAGTATACCACATCCTTCCAATTCATTCTATTCCATGCACACCTTTCACCCTCCTGCATGTTCTGGCTCCAATCACTCCATCCTTCCACCACCAATTTGGTCTCCAGGTTCTCCATGTTCCCTCCACCTCTGACACATATTTCCTCTTCGTCAAACTTTCCTCACTCATTCATTTCATATGTCCAAACCATTTCAACATACCCTCTTCTACTCTCTCAACCACACTCTTTTTATAATCACACATCTCTCTTATCCTTTCATTACTTACTCGATCAAACCACCTTACACCACATAATCTCCTCGAACATTTCATTTTAAACACAACCACCCTCCTCAGCACAAACCTATCTGTAGTCCATGCCTCGCAACCATATAATCAACCACCCTCCTCAGCACAAACCTATTACAGCTGTAGTCCATGCCTCGCAACCATATAATATTGTTGGAACTACAATTCCTTCAAACATGTACATTCTTCCTCTCTGAAATAATATTCTCTCTTTCCACACATACTTCATTGCTCCCAGAACCTTTGCCCCCTCCCCAACCCTATGGCTTACTTCAGCTTCCATGGTTCCATTCACTGCTAAGTCCACTCCCGGATATCTAAAACATTTCTCCTTCAAATTTTCTCCATTCAAACTTATATCCCAGCTAACTTGTCCTTCAACCCAATAAACTTGATCTTATTCACCTTTACTCTCAGCTTTCTCCTTTCACACACTTTTTCAAATTCAGTCAACAACTTCTGCAGTTTCTCACTTGAATCAGCCACCAGTGCTGTATCATTGGCAAACAACAATTTACTCGCTTCCCAGACCCTCTCAGCCCCAACACTCTGCACACTCACTCCTCTCTCCAAAACTCTTGCATTGACCTCCCTAACCACCCCAAAAAATAAACAAATTAAACAACCATAGGGACATCACACACCCCTGCCATAGACCGAACTTCACTGGGAACCAACCACTCTCCTCTCTTCCCACTCGTACACATGCCTTACATCCTTGATAAAAACTTCTCACTACTTCAAGCTGCATACCTCCAACACCACATATTCTTAAGACTTTCCACAAAGCACCTCTATATGCACTATCATATGCCTTCTCCAGATTCATAAATGCTACATACAAAACCATCTGTTTTTCTAAGTATTCATCACACACATTGTTCAAAGTAAACACCTGATCCACACATCCTCTACCACTTCTAAAACCACATTACCCCTCCCAAATCTGATGCTCAGTACATACCTTCGCCCTCTCAATCAATAACTTCCCATACAGTTTTCCAGGAATACTCAACAAATCTATACCTATGTAGTTTGAGGTATTCCTTATACCCTACCCCTGGGGATAGGGGATAAAGGATACTTCCTACGTTTCCCACAGCATGTCATAAAAGGCGACTAAAGGTGGCAGAAGCAGGGGGCTGGAAACCCTCCCCTTTTTGTATTTCAATTTCTTAATGGGGAAACAGAAGAAGGAGTCAGGCGGGGAGTTCTCATCCTCCTCGTGGGTTCAGATTGGGGTGTCTAAATGTGTGTGGATGTAACCAAGATGAGAAGAAAGGAGAGATAGGAAGTATGTTTGAGGAAAGGAACCTAGATGTTCTGGACCTGAGTGAAACAAAGCTCAAGGGAAAAGGGGAACAATGCTTTGGAAACATCTTGGGAGTGAAGTCATGGGTTGGTGAGAGGACAAGAGCTAAGGAAGGAGTAGCATTACTCCTGAAGCAGGAATTGTGGGAGTGTGTGATAGAG
>JAYMFT010164764.1:0-12354 GCA_038088735.1 Panulirus argus | reverse complement strand
TGTATTTGTAGAGTCGGGGATAGAGAGTGGCTGTGCTTGCAGAGTCGGGGATAGAGGTTGACTTTAATTGGAGAGAGAATATCAGGATACTAAACTGCATATAATCTAAAGTTTAGTCATTTACAGATAATTCAAAACAACAAAATCTCTGAAATTCAAATATTCATACCTGTCACGTATACAAAGCCACATTGTACTAGCAAGGCCAGAGTTGTATGGGGACCAATCAAGAGTGCGGGGTACTGGGCACACCACACAAGAGATTGCTACACAAGAAATGATTCCTGTTAAGAAAAGAATGATTTACTGTACTTACAAAATCAAAATAAATATTCAATTAATCACTTTATACAACATCTTTCTTCTTTCTTTCTTTTATACCTGCTCACTGTTTCCCACCCTATGTAAAGCAGCATCTAGAACTGATGATTAAGGCTTGGAGGAAAAATCTGTACTTGGCTCCCTTCTCTGTTCCTTTGTATGGAAAGAGGAGGATTTCTAGACACATCACTCCCTCCTTTCTTAGTTGCCTTCTAAAACATTAATACATAACACACTAAAATATTTAATATAATTAATGAACAGACAATAAAACATTTAATCCTAAGGTTTAATGATTTCAGAATATCCTGTCTCTATAAATTCACGTTGAGGTAAAAAGCAACTGAACATTGGAAAAAAAGCTTTGTGACAAAAGTGTCATCAGAAAAAGGCTAATTACAAAAATACTGGGTTACAGTATTTATTCATTCTATCTACATCTCTGACACCTGTAATTGTGAACAACACTTAGATAATGAGACGTAACCGGATACTTGGAGTGTGAGTGAGATAAGAGAGAACACAGAGGAAGTGGAGTGCTTTAGGTTCCTGGACGTGGACATAGCAGCAGATGGAACCATGGGAATTGAAGTGCGCCATAGGGTTGGAAGGGGGTTATGGTCCTGGATGCAATAAGAAGCATGTAGGACAGGCAGAGTCTGTTTGGGCAAAGATGGGTATGTATGAAGGCATAGGAGTCCCATCGATGTTGTATGGATACTATTCATAGGCCAGGAATACAAAAGTACAGAAAAGGGTGATAATGCTGAAAATGATATGCCTGAAGACAATATACAGTGTGAGGTGGGTTGATCATATAAAGAATGCCAATATATAAGTAACATGTGGTTGTTGGAGCAATCTGATTGAGAGAGCTAACCAGGCTGTGGTGATTTAGTATGAACATATGAAGTTTATAAGCAAAATAAGACTATCGAAGAGGATCTGTGTATCAGAAGTGGAGGGAGTAAGGGGAATGGGCAGACACAGGAAAAAGAAAGATGGAGTAAAGGAAGCTTTGGGTATTGTGGTCTGAACATTCAGGAGGGTGAGAGACATGCATGAGATAGAACAAATTATATCAATGTGGTATATGAGAGGTGACAATGTCAGTGGGTTGAACCAAGGCACATGAAGTGGTTACAGAATACCACAGAATAATTTGTGGGATTTCACTGTGCATTGTAGGCACCACTTTCATTGTATTCTTCATAATAGCTTAAGAGTGGATGTGAGCAAATGAGGCCACTGTTTGTTCTTGACACTATCTCATTAAGGTGGGTTGAGCAATCAAGTAGAAAAAATCATTATTATTACAGTTATCATTATAATCATTATCATTATCAATGTAATATCATTATTATAATCATTACTATTATCACAATACAGTACTATATCAAATATACAGATGAGCATGATATGAATACCTATCTATTAATGCATACACATTTCCTATACATGATATAAGTGAATATAAGATTAGCTTACCATGTCTACAGTGACTCTCATGAAGTCTAGTTATTGCTTCAACCACTGGTGATGATGGAACACGTATGTTGACAAAGGATGCCAGACTCTCCGTCAATGAGTTGTGTGATGCGTTTAAGGTGGGGGAGATGGAAGCAGAAGATACACCACGACAAGGGTAAGGCAAGGCACACAATGGTTCACAACCACTGCCCTCTAACACTTGAGACAGGGCAAATAGTAGAGTTTCCTAGTAAGAAAGGTAATCTCTTAATTCAGAAAAGGGAAGCTTATGTAAAGTAAACATGACGCAAACACACACAAATACAAACACATTCATATACGAAAAGACAAACAAGCATGAAATGCAGACATACCACCTATCTATCTTACTGCCCCAGAAACCCCTTCCTTCTTCTGTGAGGCCACTTCAGCACCCAAAATGCTGGCCACAACCAGTGGGCAGGACCACGTCATAGAGTGTAGTGATGTTGTGTGTATATCTATGTATGGAGAGTACAGGACAGAGTAACTCATGTACAACCAGGGAGTGTGGTTTTGAATGGATGCATGACTGGTGGGGTGGTGTTTAACTATGAGTTGAGAAGGCAGTAGTTTAGCAGTTGTTTGGTCATTTCAGTGTGAATATGTTTTGTCAGTGTTTGTTTGGGGGTGGGGAGATCTGTGAGTACAGTATGCTTAAATGTGAAGCAAGGGTAACTTTTTATTTCTACTGAGGAACGAAGTCAGTTATGGAGAGGTTTGAGCTTTTTATTTCTCCTTAGGAATGAAGTCAGTTATGGAGAGGTTTGAAAAAGTGAGATCCAGTGTTGTTGCAAAGAACTGAGTGCTGGCATGCTGAGGTGGTATCAAATGGGAGGATCTTGTTTAACTGTATCATTGTTGGGTGTTTGTGGTGTACTGGCAGCCACTGACTATTCTTGATATTGTATGGTTTGCAGCTTTGTTATAGCTGCTTGAGATAGGATGGATGACCAAGCCAGGCTGGTGAGTAGCCTTGGGTGGAGTGGATGAATTGTATGTAGAGGATAGTAAGGATTCTTTATCTAGTCCAAATGTGGTGCTAGTTAATGTTCTAAATGCATTTAGTTTATCTGCTGGTTCTGTGTTTGTCTGTGTTATGGGAAGCAAATGCCAAGCAATTGTTGTTGTTGGAAGTCTAGAACAGATGGTGTTTTATTAAGTACAAGTGATTGGCTATTCAAGGTGATAAGAGGTTGCATGTTGGATTCGTGTATGTCTGCTGTCAAAAGGATGACAAGACTTCTGTTGAGATGCAGGCATTTTGTTCTGCGTGAGCCACTGTTCTAAATGAGTAATGTAGTGTTGCATGTTTGCTGTCACTTCTGTGGTGCCAGGGGGCTGTGATGTTATTTTAAAGTCATCTACATATGAAAGGACCTTAAACTGTGGTTGGCAGGAGGTAGTGGGGGTAATGTAAGAGGAGAATGAAGAGGGTCAGAGAAAGAACTGCACCTTGGAGAACTCCGTTATAAAGCTTAAGGGTTTTAGAAGTGAAGGCCTTGTGAGAGACTCTGGCTAAGACCAGCTATGAAGTTGATCAACCATGATTTGTCTTGTTGTAAAGAGTGGTATCAAGAATCTTCAGTGTTAGGATGTGACAGAGGTCAGTGTCAAATGCTTTTCTGATGTTAACTGCCACTACCATTGTGAAGGAGGGGGATGTGGTTGGTTGAGACCATCCAGGATATGTTAAGTGATGTCTGTGTATAGTGTGGCAGCAGAGTGATCTTGTGTTGCCACACTCTGCCTGCATGAGGTTAACCACAAGTGAAAAATAACCTTTGGCAAGGCTGTATCATTTGTTAGGTGATGAAACTAATTCAATATCCTCTTTATGCATAATTTGGGCTCATCTTTAAAATGAGAATGAACTAAAGTAATCTCAGCAGGCATGATCAAAATCTTAAACAATCTAGCAAAGCTAGAAAATTGTTTCATGAATGAAAACCAATTACTGATTGAATCCAAGATTAATCTTAAGCTGAAGATATACAAGACCTGTAATCTAACAACATCTGATTAAACTCAATAAGATATGAAATGATACTGATTGGAATAAAAGTTCCATATGTAAGTTATAGTGAACACCAGTGTCACGATAATTCATAAATTTACAACCTAATTTTTAAAAATTGTGACCATTTCTATTACCCTTAATATTCTATGAACTCTAAGTAAAACACATATTTACAAGACCAGCCAGGCAGGTAAATTCAAATTTGGTGGCTACGACAACACATTTCTCTCTCTTGCCACTACCACCAGAATGGTCTGATGAAGCCTCTTAGCATGTGAGTGCAGTGTCTGGGCATGGTGTCACCAAGGGCATCAGTCTCTGTGTTGCAGCCATAGAAGATATATGTCAGAAATGAAGGTAACAAGGAGAATGGGGATGTGAAGTGGACGAGATAAACCATGGAAAGGTCTGCGAGGCCTGGTTATGAATAGGGAAATGTGGTTTTGGTGCATTTGTACATGACTGTGAGAGAATGGATGTAAGCAAATGCAGCTTTTCTTCATCTGTACCTGGAACTACTTCATTAATGTGGGAAACGGTGATGAAGTATGAAAAAAAATTCTAAGATTTATCTATGATATATTTAGTGGATAAGCAAACTTTAAGATCAATAATAGGTACTGGTGTGTTACTTTGGCTTCTGGTCCCTGACTCTTATCAACACTGAAAACCAATGAATTATATTTGCAAAAGTTAAAGTCACAAGATCTCTCAGTCCTATCCTATCTATTTTCGACACTGGTGTACATCCAGTTCTAACTGATGGTCAGTAAAATGAGTAATATCACCAAGTTTGATAAAAATATTATACACCAATGAATGAAGATTAAAAACAGAAATGAATCACATATTTGATTATACTGTAGCAAAAACCATAAAAAACTAATGTTTGGGACACAGTAAAAATGTATACAAGAACAAATATTCTAACAATTTATGAGAACAGATTCAAAGAATGAACATTTATCAATATTTCACCGGGAATCTAAAAGAATACTGTACAAAATGTGCAGCAATTTTTTCTTGGCGGGGAGATATCAATCTGCCTGACCAATTTAACAAAAAATATCTATATTCAGAACTTGAAACATTTCCATATCAAAAGCATTCTGACACAATTTCTAGAATAATGATAAGAATTCTTTACTAACATTCTATTAGATGTTAGAGTTTGCTATGACTGCAACAAGCTAATATAACCCCATGCTGATGATACCTAAATTTGAGTTTAATGTTTGGAACTCATTTCTTCCTGTAACTGCAGTATACTAAATATCTAGGTAGACCATTGTTTGTTTAAATGGATGATGCTTATAATTCTCTGTTAGGATGTTTTATTGCTTCCACTTACAAATCAGTTAACATGAAAATTCATAAGGTCAGTATGTAAATTATATTTCATAACTGACTTTAGTAACTGCAAGGTAAAAATGGCTGTAGTAACTCTTGAGCCTTGAAAGGTGGCTTTCTTTGTCTTTAAGGCCAGGCTCTGGTACCCTTGGATCCTACCTTTGATTCTACGGTATCTTCATTATAATTTGAAGCTGCTATTGTCACCTGTTTTGAATAAGTGCAATGAACTAAGTGTAATCTATATAGCTTTTAAAATGTGCCCTCAAAATGGCCTTTAAGACCAACATGCAGTAGCTTAAATACTTGCCCAGGTTCTGGGGCCTCTAGGTAATATGGTTCAACCATGAAAGTGTACCAAATAACTAGACAAATGCACAAACACATGAAAAGAGCCTTCAAGGCCATCCTGCAATAGCTTAAAACAATGTCCAGATTCTGAAGTAGCAATACCTAAATCTGGGGCTCTAAGTGCTATGGTTTGGCCATGAAAGTGTAACAAACACATAAACATTTGAAAATATTGCACAGATAGTTGCTTAAAACTTTAATCATTTCATGAGGTACTCACATACAAAATTTGGGGGCTTTAGGTGGTCTGGTTCAGATGTAGACAGAGTAAAAAAAAAAATGAACAAACTAAAAAACACTTGAAAATAGTCTTCAAGGCAACATGCCATAGCATAAAACCTGGCCCAGATTCTGAAGTACCTGCACCCAAAAACTAGGGCCTCTAGGTTTAGCTGTGAAAAAGCAATACACAAACACAACTGTCATTAAGGTACAGCATAGCCATCAGCATTTAAGTATTTTGTAGGCACTGATGTTCAGTCCACATTGCATGAGAACCACTCATGTCCAGTTCTGCGGTATTACAAATAAGTTCCAGGCAAACATTTCTTGTTATACACATACAAAACAGAGGAGGGTGGACAGAGAAGGAGAGTACTAACGGGTGCTGAGGAAGGGTAAAAAGGAGTGGCTGAAAAATGCAGATAAGAAAAGCAGAAAAAGTACTGTAACAAGGGGAGAAAAGAGGAAACTACATAGACAGGTGAGTAAACTGGGTTATGTACTCACCAATGGTGGTGCTGAAGCCTTAAAAAGGGCAAGGAACTGTGAGAGCTCAGTGGGTGTGAGACACCATCGACCCACCTCAGCCCACACAGCCACAACAGTACCTACCACATCTGCAAAGCAAGCATTTGATTCAAGAAAAAGAGAAAAAGGATATATAACCAATGCCAATAATCTTTAAGTGCAAGCAAATTCTAAAAAGAATCAATCCTTAAAAGTTTCCATCCTCTTGGGTTAATACTTTCCTCACTATCATAAAGATAGAAAGGTTATGAAATATCATATATAATATACCTGAAAGTTTTATCTAATTACTTCATTCAGCAAATATACATAATAAGAAATAATTCCTAAACACTGATATCTAAGTTCATGTAATCTACCTTTTCTAGTCTATCAGAGTAAAGGGGTCCCTTATGATGCAAAGGTACCTCATATAATAAGATTAGTACCTAAATAAAGTTAATAGTATTCATATAATTTCTAAGACCATGGCAAATATCTAAAAAAAGAAGAAAAAAAAAAAAAGATTCAATTGACATCTTTATCATTCCATTATTTTCATCATTAACATTTCTATCACTATTATCTTTTCATACCTGTTTGCCATTTCCCATGTTACTGTGGCAGTACGAGAAACAAACGAAGAAAAGGCCTCACTTACTCAAATCCATTCTCTTATTGTTATGTGTTGTGGTCCAAAACCAAGCCCCCTCTCCACAACCACACCCTAAAGACTTTTCCATGATTTTCCCTGGCTGCTTCATGTGCTCTGATTCAGTCCATTAACATCCTTTAACCCTCCAGCATGTTCAAGCCCAAAACACTCAAAATCTTTTTCACTCCATCGTTCCATCTCCAGTATGGTCTCCTCTTTCTCCTGGTTCCCTCCACTTTTGACAAATATATCCTCATTATCAACCTCTGCTCACTCATTCTTCATACATGTCTAAACCATTTCAGCACATCCTCTTCAACTCTCTCTACCACACTCTTCTTAGTACCACACTACTCTCTTACCCTTTACTTACTTACTAGATCAAACCATCTCAAACCAAACAATGTCCTCAAGCATTTCATTTCCAACACATCTACCCTCTTTCACACATCCTCATCTACAGCCCATGCTTCATATCCATACAACATTGCTGGGACTACTATACCTTCAAACATACCCACTTTCACCCTCCCAGATAATGACCTCCCTCCACACATTCCTCAATGCTCTAAGAACCTTTGCCCCGTCAACCACCCTACAACTTACTTCTGCTTCCATGGTTCCATTCGCTGCCATGTCCACTGCCTGCTTTCTATAACGCTTCACGTCCTCCAAATTTTTGCCATTCAAACTCACACCCCAGCTACCTGTCCATCTGCCCTGCTAAAGACAATATCCTTGCTTTTATTCACATTTACTCTCAACTTCCTCCTACCACACACTCTCCCAAACACAGACACCAGCTTCAGTAGTTTCTCACCTGAATCAGACACCAGTGCTTTCATCAGCAAGCAAAAACTGACCCACTTCCCAAGCTCCCTCACCCTCTACAGACTGCATATTTGCCCCTCTCTCCGAGTCCTTTGTATTCACCTCCTTCAACACCCCTTCCATTAACAAATTAAACAGCTATGGTGACATAACAAACCCATGCAGCAGAAAAACCTTCACCTGGAACCACTCATTCTCCTCTCTTCCTACTAGTACACATGCCTAAAAACACTTGATAAAAACTCACTACTTCTGTTATCATTATTATAATAGTGTAAAACCAAGACCCTCTTCTCCAAGGGCTCCTGCAGCTCCAAGCCTGTGCTAAAATCAGTATAATTACAAACTTCTTTGGAGTGAAAAGTTTTTCAACAACATTGTACTCTAATGATACAACCTCATAAAAGGTGACTTTTCATTGAAGACATTGCCATAATCAAGCAGAGTCCATTAATGCCATTTATCATTATCTAAACCCAGGATTCCCTTCTCAATAATCCAGTTTCAAGGCTGTGCTACCCTCAGTAGCAGGGGCACTAGACATGGTGCTGCTGTTTTGTCAACTGACAAAGATACAGCCTCACCAAAGGAGATTTTTCACTTGCAGTGTAACCTTAAGCAAGCTGAGTCAGTAATACCGGTGTATATTTCATTTTATAATTGTCCCATGACTCCTTTCTTGAAACTCCCATGAACTTTCTTCCAGAAGTTCCTGCAACTACAAGGCTGTGCTACTTCCAGTAATGTGAAAATAATGGACTTCTCTGGAGAGGGTTCTTTGACAAGACTATAATCCTGATGATACAGCCATGCCAAAGGTGACGATTCACTTACAGTGTAGCCTCGTGTAACTGTCATCCAGTGAATGCTTTGCACAAGATGCAGTATGTCAAAGCAGCTGGAGTAGATGGGCTGCAGTCAAATATCTCAAGACAGAAGGTGGCAGTGTTGTTAACTAATTTGTTAAGATTTTCACACATTGTATAGCTTAAGGTGAGGTGGCTGAGGATTGGCATACTGCTTATATAGTGCCACACAACAAGGACTGGCAGAATGCATAAGGTAAGGGGGAAAAAGTAAATGTTTGAACTAAATAGCTATAATTTTGTTGAATGTATTTAGGAAGTTGTATGAGAGTGGTAACTTAATGAGTGGTGGCATACACAGATTATCAGGCCGAAGAACAATATGAATTCAAGAATAATAGAGGATTTAAGGATTAGGTGTTTGCTTTTGAATTTGTGTGAAAAATATTTACAGAAACAGAAGGAATTGTATCCATTATTCAAGGAATTGGGGAATGCATAAGAGATGGTTGATGGAGATGCTTCATGGAAGGTGTACCAAATATATACAAATGCAGAAAGAAAGTTACAAGAAGCAGTGAAGAGTGTTGTTAATGTAGTAAGGCATGTGTGTGTGTGTGTGTGTGTGTGTGTGTGTGAGAGAGAGAGTAGGAAGAGAGGATGGCAAGAGGTTCCAGCACACCCTTTTCATCTCACGAATACATATACTCATCTCACTACAACAACTCTCCCAATCATTTCTTATTTGATCAACCTGCCCCACACCTGACCCAGCCCTTTCCAACCCAACCTGGCTCCTCCAAACCCAGCTTTGCTCTGCCCTTCCCAACACAACCTAGCCCCTCCAAAACCAGCTCAGTTCAGTCCTTCCCAACCCGATCTGGCCCCTCCTACCCCAGCTAAGCTTAGCTTTTTCCAATACAATCTGGACCCTCCTAACCCAGCCCAACTAGACCCCTCCAAACCCAGCTAATTAAGCCCTTTCCAACACAACCTAGCCTTTCCTAATCCAGCTTAGCTTAGCCCTTCCTAATAAAACCTGGCTCTTACTAACCTAACTTTCCCCAACCCTTCCTAACCCAGCTGAGCACAGCCCTTCCCAGCACAACCTAGGCCGCCCAAACCCAGCTTTAACTCAACCCCTCCCAAGCTAATATGACCACTCCTAACCCAGCCCTTCCCAACAAAACCTAGCACCTCCTACCCCAGCCCTGCCTAACCCAACCTGGCCCCTCCTAACCCAGCTTTGCTTAGCCTTTCCCAACCTAACCTTAATCCTCCTAACCCAACCCTTCGCAACACAACCGGGCCCCTTGTAACTCGACCCAACCAGACCCAGCTCAGCTCAGCTCTTTCCAACAAAATTTAGCCCTTCCTCATCCAGCTTAGCTCAACCCTTCTAACACAACCTAACCCTTCCTTACTCAGCTTTGTTCAGCCCTTCCCAACACAACCTACCACTTCCTAACCCTAACTTAGCTCAGACCTTCCTAACACAGACTAGCCCATCCTAATCTGTCTTAGCTCAACCCTTCACAAACCAGCCTGACCCCTCCTAACTCAGCTTAGCTCAGCTCTTCCCAATATAACATGGAGTATCCCTATTCAAATCATCGACTATCCCTATTCAATCCATCCAGGCCCCTATCAACCCAACTTAGCTCAGCCCTTCCTAACACAACATAGCTCCTCCTAACCTAATGTAGCTCAACCCTTCCCAAATCAACCTGACCTCTCCTAAACCAGCTTAGCTCAGCCCTCCCCAACCCTACCTGGCCTCTCCTGACACAGCTTAGTTAAGCAGTTCCTATCACAACCTAGCCCTTCTTAACTCAGCTAAGCTCATCTCATCCCATACCAAATTAGCCCTTCCTAACCCAGTGTATCCCTTTCCTTCCCAAAAAGAATAGATGCTTCCTAACCCAACTTAGTTCAGTCCCTCCCAACACATCCTGACCCTCCTAACCCAGCCCTTCCCAACAGAACCCTTACCCTTTCATCCCATCTCAGCTCAACCCTTTCCAACCCAACCTGGCCTCTCCTAACACAGCTTAGCTCATCCCTTCCCATCACAACCTATTCCTTCCTAATCCAGCATAGCTCAACCCTCCCCAACCCAATCTGGCCCTCTTAACCCAGCTTAGCTCAATTGTTACAAACACAACCTAGGACCTTCTAACCTGGCACAAGCAGGCTCTAATTAACTGAGCTTGGCTTAGCCCTTCCTAACCCAGCTTAGATCATCTGTCCCAAACCCTATCTGGCTCCTCTTAACCTAACCTAGCCTAGTATTCCCCAAGCAAATTGGCCCCACCTAACTCAGCTCAATCCTTTCCAATCCAAACCTTGCCCCTCTTAGCCCAATTTCAATCGGAAATTCCCTACCCAACCTGGCCCTTCCTGACCCCAACCTGGTCCCTCTTACCTCAGCCCTTCTCAACCTAAACCTGGTCCCTCCTGAACAAGTTTAGCACAGCCCTCCCTAAACGACCTAGTTCAGCATCCATCATCTAAATCAAGCAAAGCTCTTCCTAAACCAAGCCAGCCTTCATGAGCCCAATACAGTTCCTCCTTACTCAACACCACACATATCCTGGCCTCCTCAAACCTAACCCAGTCCTCATGAGTCCAACCCATCATAACTCCTGTCAACCCAAACTAATGCTTACCCATCCCAGAGTTTGTCATGAGAGGTGCCAGTTAGGATATCAATTGAGGAAGATTATTTTCTAGATAAAGAAAAACTATCAAATGATTCAGACGTGGTTCATGACAAGTAATGCTGACTAAGTCATCTGCTACACCCAAACCCTGAAATTAGGATACTCTCACCTTCCCAGTAAGGTGTAGTGTTCTACAAAAAGCTCAGCATTATTATTATGTACTCTTAATATACTACCTGTAACATCAAACAGGGGAAAAAAACACTCCATAAACTAACGTTTATTAATAGGAAGGAAGACATTTAGTTGAGCTCCACACAGGTATACAAACTATGAGTGCTTTACTAACGCTACAGTTATAAAGTTCCAATTATAACGCTAATGTAGCAATACTAACTGCACAATGCAGCCTCGAACACATACACCCAACAAATTCATCACAGTAAAACAATATTACCATCATTACGACTACATAACTCTTACCTAACTACGGGAAAACTTACAATTTCTTTGGTAATAAAACAGACGGGAGTGGTGGTGTTTCCTTGTGAGCCTTGGTTAACCAAATGAACATATTACAAAAATGACATCATAAACTAAGAAACGAGACACATGTAGCAGGTGGTGAATGGAACATAATGAAGTATGGAAACTGAGTAATGCCATTTTGCTTAGCAGCAAGAACCACTCACAAAATAACTTTGCCATTACGTCTTTCCTTAGAGTATACTCAACACATACTTGTACACAGTGAGCATGCAAGTATATGAATTAAACCCTTTCCTCCTTGTTCAATCCTGTGTCAAATGTCAGGTCCAGCTCAGATCCTTTGCAAGTACACACACACACACTTCATTCGTACTTCATAACTCCATGTGTTAATTCTTGTCCCTATAAGCAGCATGGCATGACCTCTCACTGTAAGTAATGTATTACTTGTCACATTTACAACTATCAGAGGTGTGCAGTAGTGTGTGGTCAGCAGTGATTATTTTTCTTACGTTAGCTAAGATGCCATGGGCAACTGAGGCCCTAATGAAGACCATTCCATTAATGCTATATATATATATATATATATATATATATATATATATATATATATATATATATATATATATA
>JAYMFT010164753.1:0-12354 GCA_038088735.1 Panulirus argus | reverse complement strand
AAAACACACGATATATAAAAAAAAATATATATATATATATATATATATATATATATATATATATATATATATATATATATGCGGTATTATACCTCCGCATTCTGACCAAAGTAACTTCCCCTATTAACCGCGCCCCTGGCGCCGCCCACAGACTGCCCCGTCTTGGAACGGATCCTACTCAACTGCGTGGGCGTGAGCGAGGCTGTTGGCGATGAGGACGGAGCCTTCCTCCACGCCTGCCTGCGCCACGAAGTCTGTTATATGTGTGTAAGTATCTGTGTTCCTGTGTCTGTGTGGTTTCCTTCACTCAAAACTGTATGTATGTCTGTGGCTTTATGTATGTGTATAATCTTTGTACTCGTGTGTCTGTATGTATGCTTAAAATTTTAGGGTTTGGGGCTATATATGTAGCATCGTATGTGTCCCAACTTGTGGTATCCATTACCTTACATGTTTACACAACCTATGCTTACATTTAACCTCAGCTTTAGATATAAATGGCAGATTCACTGGCAACATATTCTCAGCTTAGTAGAAAAGCTTCATTAAAGTCTACCTTAGAAGCTTAGCTGCTGACTCAGTATTAAGCCCTTCTATTTATAAAAGAGGCTAGGCTGTTCAACCTTCCTGTCTGTCTATGTCTGTTTATCCTCCCTGCGTTTAACCTCACTGTCTGTTTAACCTGCTTGTCTGTTTAACCTCCTATGTTTAACGTATATTACTTTTTTCACTTTCTACATAAAACCCGCTTATATTGTGTGTTTCGAATATGTATGTTTAACCTTTCACTGCCAGTAATTCAGCAAATTCATTATGATAATGATGATAACCGTTATTTATTATTATCCTGTTCATCACACAGCCACATTAACCTAACTTGTTTGGCCATAGGGTTCGGGCCTTGGGGTATCGGGCCACGAATGCGACGCCATCTTGTCATCGTCCCTGGAAGCAGCCTGTTCGAGGAACCTGGACTGTCTGAGCGCCGCTGGGGACACCTTCACCCTGCTGAGCAACGCTGACCGCTACGACGGGGAGGGCACCTGCACGCACGACCCCTGCGTCAGGCAGCTCCTCGAGTCTCGCTGAGAACAAGACCTCGACGGAAATACTGGCAAGCGCTCTGTAACTTGGGAGAGGGTTTCTGACCGTCGCACGGATTCTGAGGCGTTCGTATAAGGAACGAGGATTCTCGAACGATTTTTAATGTATGATTTCGAATTTTACGGGGCATTTATGAAACGGGTGGAAGCTCAGTTGGGACTTTTTGAATTTCGGTTGGACGTTTGAGACGTTGGGATATTTGGATATTGTGGCAAAAGTAAATATTTTGAGGGGTTTTTCAAATGGCTTTTCCAACTCTAAAAAGAGTAAGCGGTTCGTAGCTACAATGTTCATAGAAATGGTAAGGATCCGGAGTAATAGTGCCTCGGATCACAAGCTGTAAGTTCAGTAAAGCAGAAAGAAGACCATTAATTTTTGACCTGGTCGGTGATAATCCAGAGGTATCAGAATAAATGAAAATGGTTTGGAGGGAGACGAGATAAAAAAAAAAAAAAAAGAGGTTAGGGAGGACATAGGTTAATGTCTACTCACTACCTCCCCATCTCAAGGATAAAATTGATGCCGTAAAGCTGTCAGCCAAGAACGCCCAGAAAACTATATAGGCCAACAGTATATATATATATATATATATATATATATATATATATATATATATATATATATATATATAAAACCCAAGACTATATCGATGAAAACGCATTTTTTCTTTTAATGAATGTAAAGGAGTGTTTCTGTATTTTAGGGAATATATGTAATATATCCTTGATATGTGATAAACCATGAATATTTTCCAAGCCCCTTGTTATTGGTATGAAGAGTATAACAAATATAAAAAAAAGACTCCCAGCTCTGTCTGTCTGTCCGATTGTCCTTAGTGCTCTTGTTGCGGTCTGTCATCTCGCTAAAGTTGACGAAGACTGACTCATTAGGCAGAAACATTTACACAAGTCGTTAAAAGGTCTGTAAAGTGTAGTGAATCCTACGACAATTGCGTGTTAATATTATGGTTCCTGTGAAAAACATAATTCTAGATACAATTCAAAGCAGTTTTCTTTTGTTTCTTTAAATATAGCTCATGCTTTTTGGTGAAGGATCACTATGTCTTAAAAAATAGTTCACCTATTTTCATACCTGTTAGATTCTTGTTACTTTGAATTTATCGTAAATGAACTAAAAGTTGATAGCTTGTTAAGGTCTGAATATGACTACAAAGATTTACGAAGTAATTATACGCTTACATATATACCAGTGGAGCAGTTGTTAATGGCAGCTGAAGAGAAGTGGTTTATTTTTGAAATAGTCTTAAGAAGATTTTAAGAGTAGAATACTTTATCAAATATTGATTGAGATGATAGGAACGACAGGTCAAACGAAGATTTATTTATTATTTTTTTGCCTTTTTGTTTTTGTTCTAGCCACTACTTCCTTGTTATATATACACAAAACCTAAATAGAAAGGAAAGATGCCCGTTAAATGTGCAGTGAGTACTTGTTTTCCTATTTAGAGCTGAGTAATACTGTATCCAGGCTATTACCATAACGAGATATGTTAAATGTATGGAAGAACTATTGGAGACATTATTCCTCTGGGATAATATATTTTTCGAATGTTTAAGAAATTCGTGGGGCACGTTTCAGAAATATATCCCACATTCTAACCCAATTTTCGACATTGTTTCTTGGCAAACCCCCAGTTGTTTTAAATGTCAAAAAAAAATAAAATAAAAAGGTCTGTTCACAGTGTTTGACATTAGCTTTACGCATTATTCTTGGAAAATAAAGATAAGTGTTTAAAATGCCTTTTCCATATCCTCATGACTATTGTAAATGTACTAAATGCATTTTCCATATCCTCATGACTGTTGTAAATGTACTAAGTATTATGGTTGTTTTCCTGTATATAACATGCTATAATATTAACAGACATAAAACATACATGGAACCCAAAAATCTTAGTGCATATAAGTACAGTCAAACCCAACAGTAAAAGTCTTCGAATAACTGAAAGCTCTTGGAGATCTATACAAAAGAATATACTATGAACTTCCAGAATCATATTTCTTAAGCATACAATGGTAAGTCTAGGATCCAAATTTCTTAAGTATACAAAAATGTCTAGAATACAAATCTCTTATGCATACAATGGTATAATTCAAGTCTCTTAACCAAACAAATGCATGTCTAGAATCCAAATATCTGAACTTTACAGCGGTATGACGAGCAGCAGTTACCTCTGCAAAATCCAAAGCGTCAGCGCTTGAAGGGGAGTTGGAAGACATAATCAATATACTAACAAGAATAGTCTTCTGTTGCCTTGAATACATTAGGGACCAGTGTACTGTACTCAGGTTTTATATTTCTTTTATATGTTGGAGGCTCCAGTCACGGACAAAAGTCCATAATAAGGCCAGGCCTTAATCGAAACATAGAGAGTTTAATACAAGATGCGTCGTTTATTTATGTAACTTAATGATGCATTTTGGAGGTTTCGCTCCTCTGTTATCAAAACAAAAATCAGAGAACTGCAGATTTTGGCTATAGTATCATAAATATGTTATGGCTACAGTTTACTCAATAGTATCTGAGGCTTGATGTCCTTTTAATAGAATTCTTCCCATTCTTATTTCATACTGAAGTGATTTGTTCTTTCCTTTCTCTTTAAAACCAAGAGAAGTTCTTCTTGTTCTTGTTCTTACCCTGTTTACCTTTATTTTTCTTGTTCTTTTTACCCTTATTTTTCTTGTTTCCCTTGTTGTTCTTTTTACCCTTGTTTTTCTTATTCTTTCTTCCATATTTTTTGCGTTTCTTAACTTTCATCTGATTCTTGTTCTTTCCTTTAACCTTAATGCGCGTCCCAGGAAGAGAACTGGACAGTTCTTTGCTAGCCATTCCCCAGCTGACTTGGTTTTTCCTCTGGCTTCCATTCAAGGTTCCCCAGATATTTACATTCTTCTGGTTATTTTTTGTGGCTTCCCAATTTGAAAGGTCTGTGGAGCTGGCTGCAGCCTTCTTTTTTATTTTTTTGATAATTTTCTTCTTTCTCTTGTTCTTCTTTTGTTTCTTTGAGGCAGCCACTTTGTTCTTCTTAACCTTTTTTCCCTTCTTGTTTTTGCGAATGTCATTCGCTTTTAACCATTTCAATTTTTTCTTCTTTTTCCCTTTAATTTTCTTCAGGCTATTTGAGGCTGCAGTTTCATATTTCCTTAGTTTCTTTCCTTTCTTATTATCATTTCTGAGACTCTTCTTATCCTTCTTCAATTTTTTCAACATTTTCTTCTTCCACTTCTTGTTTTTCTTAGGGAGAATCACATTATTGGCTTTCTTTTTATATAATTTTTTGTTGTATTTGTTCTTATCGCCTTTTGCCACAGTTTGTTTACTGGAATCTGCCATTGTGATCAGTTTCTGATCATTTATCTTCTGTTTCAATGTTTTGTCTTCGGATTTTTCCTTCTTTAATTTCTTTCTTTTGCTGACGGCCTTTTGGCTGTCTTTCTGTGCCTTGCTGACATCCTTCTTATTCTCTAAAAGTTCTTTAAGCTTGTCCTTTATCTTCTTTTTGGTTTCCTTGTTCTTCTTCTTCATCCTCTTCTTCTTTTTGTTTTCCTTACTCTTCTTCCTCCTCTTCTTTTTCATTCCATTATCCTTCTTAAGTATTTTACTCTTTACATTCTTCTTTCCTTTGACCACTTTGCCCAAGCTGTTCCTCCTGTTCTTTTTCAGTTTCTTCTTTTTCATCTTCTTCTTGACGGCATCATTCATCTTATTTTTCTTATTTTTCCTCTTATTGAGTTTACTCTTCTTATTCTTTCGCTTCCCCTTTGTTGCCTTGCCCACCTTGCTCTTCCCGTTATCTTTTTTCTTCATTCGTTTCTTTTTCTTCCTCTTCCTGACAGCTATTTTCTTCTTCTTCTTCTTCTCATTCTTTTTCAGTCCATTTTTCAGATATTTTTGCTTCTTTCCTGTTTTCTTCATCATAGTCAACAAATCAGTTGAGTTTTTCTTATTCTTTTTGTCTTTATTCTTCATGGGAAGCAATTTCATTTTCTTCTTCTTTTTCTTATTCTCTGATCTCTTCCCATTTTTGGTTGTGCTTACAGACTGTTTTCCATTACTGTTTCCCTTAGCTATTGCCAACACACTTGTCTTGATCCCTGACAGATTCCCTTCCTTTTTCTTTATTTTCTTGCTCAACTTGTCCTTTCCATTTTCTTTCTTATTCATTCTCTTCCTCTTCTTCCTCTTCCTGGCGGCCATTTTCTTCTTGAATTTCTTCTTCTTTTTCTCTTTCTTTTTCATTCCATTTTTCAGACGTTTTTCCTTCTTCCCTGTTTTATTCATCATGGTCGATAGATCGCTTGAGTTTCTGTCATTCTTTTTGCGTTTGTTCTTCATTGGGAACAATTTTATATTATCTTTCTTCTTCTTCTTCTTCTTCTTTTTCTTCTTTTTCTTTGTTCTCTTCCCACTCTTGGCTGCGCTTCCAGTGCTTCCAGTCTGCTTTCTGCGACTGATCTCCTCAGCCACTGCCCAGATGCTCGTCTTGATCTCGGACATATTCCCTTGCATTCGCTGCTTGTTGGCATTCCGACTGTCGAATATCTGCCTCCAGATGTCCCTCTCCTCAGCGGAGGCGAAGGTGTCTCTGACGCTCGCCCACTTGACCGAGTTGGGGATGCTCACCACCTGCCTGCCGTCACCAGAGGAGATCATTCTAACTCCATCCGGGGAAGACGTCAGTCCTCCTGGAACCATGAGCAAGATATTCAACTGATTCCGGCGTGCTTGCCTCATGAGGTTCTGCAGCCGCCTCCTGGTGCCCTGGAGGCTACCGATGTCCATGCTTCCGACGGACTGCTGGATCGTCCTCAGGTTGACGTCGGAGGGCACCACGAATCCCACGGAATCGACGGGGGTGACGCTGATCTTCGTGGAGTCACTCTTCCTCTCCCCCTTCCGGAAGTCCCTGACGACGTTGAAGATCTCCCGCCACATCTTCTTGTCCTTTTTGTTTGTGATCGTATCCTTCACATCCTTCCACTTGAGGTCCGGTGGGATCTGTGGATTGAGGGAGTTAACACAAATGAATAATCCTACTCTTCCAGGAAGAAATACACGATATCATTTATTTTTTTTAGTGACAATCTTAAGGATGCCTTATGGGTCGTTATTCCCCCAGTCCATAGTTAATGGAATATATATTCAAAGGTTCGTTAGCCCTAACTACTGCGAATGGAACAGATGACTTAGAGGGTCATTGGTCTCAATGCAGTGCTAATTGAACACCTATACACAAGGGTTTACAGTGGCTTTACCAAAGGTTCGTAATTTTCGGTTCTAAAAGAAGCAGCACATCTCATGGCGCCTACTGTTGTGTGATTGATATTGTTGAAGCTTCCGTTCCCATGAGTTTTAACATTTACGCAAATTTTCATACCGGTAATGACCGTTCACTGTGTAAAAATCTTTATGATGAGTTTTATAGCAAAATCAATCCACAAAGATTTAGATTATAGTCTACAGAGGTCAAGCAGTAGTGTTCTAAGTTTAAGCTAAGTGCACTCTTAATGGTTTGAATTAATTCATTCTATATGACATTTAGTTGACATTTGTTTCATCTACGCAAAAATTTATGTTTCAAGTTATAATCGACTGACCCTGGCAATATTATCGTTTGTTAAAATTGTAAGTGCCATTAAATTATTACCGGGGTCTGAGAATTTCCCCTGAAATCTACGAAGTTATAATTCTTCCAATGTAAGTTTCCCAACAAAGATAAGATAAGCTTTGTATCGACGAGATGAAGCAGAGATCATCAGATGCAGTCAGTTGGAACTGACTGACTGTACTTGGCCTTGCTGAACTTCTGTGCTCCGCAAAAGCTCATGAAAATTTTTCTTCTTTGCTTTTCACGAAAGGCTTTACAGATGAGAATCTTCAGATCACGTGAACGATCACTGTTACCTTTGCAATCCCCCATCAGGTGGTTGGAACCATCTCTGTAATAATAATATCAATTTCATTTGCCCCACTCATGCTGTTAAAATTCCCACGTACGTGAACACGAGACGTAGCTTTGAAAAAAAAAATGTCCCACACAAACTCTTGATAATGAGGATTATTGACACTATTATCATAAATAATCTTAATAACTTAAACATTATCCATCGAACACAATGAAATACTTAACCCACAGCCTCAACCCACACACAGCGAGGTCACGTGTCCTACAGGAGACGTGTGAGAGAGCGAAGAATACGATCACGGTCGACTCACCTGTATTCCAACCTGACCGCTGGACCCGGAGATGATCTCCACTCCGGGGGGGACCTGGTCCCCTGAGAGGCCTATGCCAGTTACAGATATTCCGGTGGGCGGCTTCTGCGTCGTGTACCCGGGAGGGAACGTCACGGGCACGTTGATGATCCCGTTCCCGGTGATGTCCGTGTTGTCGTTCTTCGAGGTGTCCAGGATGGAGTCTGTGGTCTTTGCGGTCGTGGCCTCGGAAGACGAGACGCTGGGGGCAGTCGTGGTCGTGGTGGTAGGGGTGGTAGTAGTGGTGGTAGGGGTAGTAGTGGTAGTGGTGGTGGTAGTGGTAGTAGTGGTAGTGGTTGTTGGTGAAGAATCACCACCATTCCCGCCGCTGTTTCCGTCGCCACCGTCACCTGCAGACGTGTCCCCGTCTTCTTCGTCGTCGTCGCCTCCTCCCGGAGTTTCGTCGTTCCCGGCGTCGTCGTCGTCGCTCCCATCGCTGGTCTCGTCGCCTCCTCCGTTCTGTCCGCTCGTTCCTGACCCGTCCCCATCTTCGGTCTGACCATCGGACGAGTCTTCTCCATCTACGGTGCCGCCATCCCCTCCATCTTGGGTAGTGGTCTCTGTTCCTCCATCTCCTTCTTCTTCTTCGTCGTAATATTCATACTCGTAGTCATCGCCGTCCCCACCGTCCTGTCCGCTTATTTCCTTTCCGCCGCCTGCTGCTCCATCACCTTCGGTCTCATCTTCACTATCATCCCCGCCATCTTCACTTTCGCCATCAACTCCGTTGTCGTCATAATAATCATAGTCATAGTCATAGTAATCATCATCATCTCCATCCACAGAAGTGTCTTCATTTCCTTCGTCACCCCCGTCCCCATCGCCATTTTCAGAGACTTCTCCTTCCTCTCCAAACTCATAATCGTATTCGTCAGCGTTGTTCCCTCCTCCCTCCTGACCGCTCGTTTCATAGTCATTATCGTAATCATCACCACTTTCGGAGTAGTCGTCATTGTAGTAGTCATAATTGTAGTAATTGTCCTCATCATATTCATCACCATCTGCAGCATAATCATCACCGTAGTCGGCATAATCATCACCTTCGTCAGCATAATCATCACCCTCGTCAGCATAATCATCACCTTCGTTATCATAATCATCACCGTCGTCGGCATAATCATCACCTTCGTAAGCATAATCATCACCTTGGTCAGCATAATCTTCACCTTGGTAAGCATAATCATCTCCTTCGTCAGCATAATCATCACCGTCGTCAGCATAATCATCACTTTGGTCAGCATAATCATCACCTTGGTAAGCATAATCATCTCCTTCGTCAGCATAATCATCACCGTCGTCAGCATAATCATCACCGTCGTTTGTATAATCATCAGTGACTTCTGTAGTGTCTTCACTGCCTTCATCATAATCACCAGAGACTTCTGTCGTGCCTTCATTGCCTTCCAATAAACCTTCAGTGCCTTTGGCATAATCTTCACCGTCATATGCATAATCTCCATCGTATTCATCATAATCCTCACTATCTCTGCCGTAATCCTCACCCTCATCTGCATAATATTCACTGTAATCATCATAATCTTCATTGTATTCATCATAGTCTTCACTCTCTTCAGCATAATCATCACCACCTGTCTGCCTGCGAACACGTTTGAGTATGATCTTACTGGGGGCGGCCTCTTCCTCCTCTTCCTTGAAACCAACTGTTTCCAAATACTTCCAGTCGGCCGCTTGTTTGAAATCGTCCCTCAGTACTTCGTCATGAACCTCCTCTTTTTCTTCCTCTTCTTCTCCTTCACCACCAATAGGTGTTCCATCACCTGCATCACCACCACCACCTTCTTCGTGAACTCCGGCAGTTCCATCGTCTCTGCTGCTGCTATTCTCCTCCTCCTCCTCCCCCGCCGCCACAGTCTTGGGAGAGAGGAACCCCTGACTCTGATCCCCCAACCCCGAGAGTTCTTGAGCGGTTGTGTTCTCGTCTGCCGGGTCTCTGGGTGGCCTGTCTCGCTGGTCCTCGTCGTCTAGGGTTAACAGGACGCGGTCGTGGATGAGGCCACCGCTGGTGTGCGCCCTACGGACGCCTCTCCAGTCAGGGGCGTCAGTGCGTTCCGTGATGGATTGATTCTCCTCTTGAGTCCACCTCGCACTCGCTTCCTGCAGGAAATAATGGTATTATGGTCATCCACGACGAGTAAAGCAACACGTTCTTTTCTTATTGTAAAATGGATGTGATTAATAGTATGATTCTTCATCCACTTGGCTTTAACACACACACACACACACACACACATACAAACACACATTTACACACTCTGGATGGCGACAAATACGTCATCCGACAACCCAACTTACCTTGAAGAGTTACAGATTAAGAATCACTGCAAGAATACGGTAAGAAAACTCTTTTTATCTAAAATACACGAGAAATTGGTTGATGATAACTGTTTACCTAATTTTTTTAACCCAAGCGGCGTGACCTTTAGGTATGGACAGCTTGGTCTTTTGACCTGACCCTTAACGATCAGGTCAAAGGTCAGACTATCATGCCCAAACGTGGTGTCTTCATGCTCAAGGATCGTACCGTCGTGCCAAAAGGCTGGCGTCGTTGTGCTAGAGAGGCCAAAGTTTGTCCTCATCACACGTAAGAGAAGTAGATTTTAAGACCTTAAGAGAGAATGGGCCAGACCTTCCGTCCACTCCTGACGAAGGAGGTACAATATTCGAGGAAGAATATCGAACTCGGTTTTATCATGTTCCTGAGTAAGGCGTCCCTTGGACCCTCGTATACAGAACCCCGCATCATACGGCCGTGCATCACAAGTGGCTTGCGTAATGTAAATACGCACACCTACGCACGGAGTAGTACTCTCTTCCTAACCGGACACAGTGAAACAATAGGCCCAACATATCTGAGCTTTGGGGGCCATGGCTTCACCCCATTGTGTCCCATTGTGTGTTTTAATTCACCTCCTGCTAACAATTCCTCATTAGAATATTGCGGAAGCGTTACATAAAAGAGCTTAGAGATGCAGAGGGGGTTAATTAAATGGCGTGTGAAGTGAGGCGGACGGGGAAGGATTTGAACAGAAGCGTTTCAAGTCTATGGCTTCCGGGTTCGGAGCTCCAAACTTATCCCATTGGGGTCGAAGCGACGCTAAGACCCTTGAGGACGATGAAACAACCCTTTACGACGATGAAACGACCAATGAGAACGATGAAACGACCCTTGAGGATGATGAAACGACCAATGAGGACGATGAAACGACCCTTTAGGATGATGAAACGACCAATGAGGACGATGAAACGACCCTTTAGGACGATGAAACGACCAATGAGGACGATGATACGACCCTTGAGGATGTTGAAACAACCCATGAGGACGATGAAACGACCCTTGAGGACGATGAAAAAACGACCATTGGGGACGATGGTACGACCCTTGAACACGACGGTACGACCCTTGGGTATGGTGACCACAGACTTTCTGACCAGTCCGCCGTCATACCCAAGGATTAACACTCGTCCTGCTTAGGAGAGTTTTTAAGAGCCACGTCTGTCTTGTCTACACGTACACAGAGCCACAACTCTGCCCGTGCTGACTGTCCCTCTTGTGCCGGCGGACTGTATCATACGTTCTCAATGGAATGAAAAAGAAAGTGATCGTGGCGACCCGTCCTGGAATCAAATATTAGCAAGATATACCAACTGGTGGTATAACTGAGCTGTATTAGTTGGGATGGAACGTTCCCCATTATGCATACGTTCTATGGGAAATATTTCGTACTGTTATTTAATCAAGTATTATGACATGCCTTGAATGGGGACGTAGTTCAGTCTGCCAGGGTGTTACTTGCGGTGTACATATGAAGTACTTGTGAAATAGAGTAGATAGAGTCTCGTGGGGAACTAGTCTCTAACACGTAAAGGTCTTGAAATATGCAGTTTGTCCTAGAGAAAAGGGTGCAAGAAAATGAATTATAAATACCGTATTTAGTCTCGGATAATATACACGTATGAAAACTACAGGAGTGACCACCAGAGGGACTCGAGCCGACGTGTGATACAAAAGTAGACAGCTACCTTGACACATCCAATGGTACGCTTACCTTGAGGTTCCCTGCTGTTTCGGAAGGTCGATGCTCCGTGTCCTGACGGTGTCCACCGGTGTCTGCCGCTGGTGAGGGGGCCCTGGCCTCCACTTCTGAAGGGGAGACACCTTCCAGGCCCACTGGAGATGAGCCTCCTGCGTCTGGGAAGGGAATACTACCCCCTGTGTCGAGGGGAGGGTAGGTGGCTCCTTCGTCTGTGGGTTGGGAGGGGTTCCTTGCCTCTACAGGTGGGGAGTAGGTAATCCTTCCATCCCAGGGATGGGGGTGCGATGGCTGTGGTAAGGAGACGGCCAGGACCTGAGCCAGCAGCAAGACACTCCCCAGGAAGGGCTTACCCAGAAACCTGGTGGAAAAGAGAAGGTCGTCATGACAAGGACCTGTGGTACATGCGAGAGCGAGACACTGGTAGGACAAGGGCTTCTGCCATGCACAGACATGAGCAGCGTGACAACAGACTACGTGAGAGAGCCAGACAACAGAAAACCTGATGGTCTATGACGAAGGTATCTGCTGGAGGAGAAGAAGATACTGATATAAATTCTTATTCTCCATAGATGGAGTGAGTGTAGTAAAGCAAAAGATCCCTGTGGCATTTCTCGTTTGGCTAATTGTGTAATTTTTATCTGACACACGAAAGACTGAGATTATCCTAGAAATTATTTGCAAAGGGAGTGAAGTTGTTCTTGCCAAGTCTGACGGACTATCCGTCTAACTGAGAAAAGCGAGATGATAAGTGTTGCAAACTGATCACAGCCAAAGGATAATGTTTGTATTACGCCATGTACCCGTACTGTGTTAAAGACATCTTCGTATGGCTGCTTCATATATTACATTTAGATATGACTGTATCCATTATATATATATATATATATATATATATATATATATATATATATATATATAT
>JAYMFT010164742.1:0-12354 GCA_038088735.1 Panulirus argus | reverse complement strand
ATATATATATATATATATATATATATATATATATATATATATATATATATATATATATATATATATATAAAGGTGCTTATCATGGGCTGAGAACCAGCCCTTTATATTTGCAATTTTTTTTTTATTTTATTTTATGAAAAGATATGTATAACACTTTTCTGTTTTATTTACACAAAAGACATCTGTTATCCACAGATGTCAAGGAAAAGAGCGCCAGGCCCCTACAGTTATGATGATGACGAAGATTATGTACCAGGCAAGGATGTTAAGTACTCGGAGAAGGAGGATATAATTCCTCCAAAAAAGAAGAAACACACCTTAGACTCTGATGAAGATGATGATGATAATGAAGATGAAGAGCATGAAGCTGGTGGCAAGAAGTATGATGTGCTGAAGGACGAAGATATTGATGGTTGGCATTTAACATTACCTATTTATGGACTTGTTTATGTGTTCAGATGGGAACATTGTTTACAACTTGGCATACAGATGATTCAGAGAGAAAAACCTACAAACTGTTCATTTGACTAAGGAGGTACATATAATGTTAATTATGGACTTGAAGCAAAATTTGTATTGGTTCTATTTTTAAACACATATGTAGTACTGCTTTTAACCGTTCTGGTAGGTAAATCAATTCATATGTTAACAATCCAGTTGAAGAAAAAGTAATTTGCCTCATTTGTGGTAAAATGTTTGGCCAAGTTTGTTTCCATTAACTGTAAATGAAACCAAAAGAATCAAGCCATAGCTAGCTGGTTAAATCTAGATCATCAAAGCCTTTGATAATTTTGAATACCTATATTAAATCACTTCTTCTCTTTTGTAAGCTAAATATAGTTAAGTCATTTAGATGGCCCTAATGAGATATGTTTCTTAGTCCAGGAAAAATCATGGTAACTTGACATTATACTCTCTCCATTTAGTCTGTGTCTTTTTTCAAGTATGGTGATCAAAACTGAACAAAGTATTTAAGATGGGGTTGCATCAGTGAATTGTAAAGATTGAGGTTCATTTCTTTAGCCTGAAATTCAAAAGCCCTACCTGTGAATCCAAGAATTTTTTCACTTTTTATTGCTTTTGTACACTTTATTAACCCTTAGGTCACCAGAGATTATTATGGCCAACTCTTTCTCATGTAATGTTATAGATAACACAGTTCATACTGTAGTTTACCTTCTCATTTTTATTACCAATTTGTAAAACTTTGCACTTATTGACAAGAGCATTCATTTGCCAGCACTCTTTTGTAGAGCTCATGGGACAAGGTTGGAAGTAAACCACAGTATCCCATTAAAAGAGGGAAGATACTCTCTCCTGTGTCAAGGAATGTCTTTAATACTTTTAGCTGCATGTCATCAGTCTGCCAGTCTAATCATCTTTTTACATGTTATGACAGCTGCATATGTCATCAGTCTGCCAGTCTAATAATCTTTTTACATGCTATGACAGAGCATTTTATAAGGTAAACTTATAAATGGATAATTCATTATAATTGTAGGTCAGGAGGAAGGCACAGTGGACTTTGAGGGCGAGACACAAATAACACCATTTAACATGAAAGAAGAATTAGAAGATGGCCACTTTGATGGGGATGGATTTTACCATTTTAAGAAGGAAAGTGACCAGATACGAGATGCCTGGCTTGATGACATTGATTGGGTTAAGGTAATTTATATGGATGTAATTTGTACCACATTTTGTTAATGTAATTAATAAATTGTCAGTTCTAGCTTTATAAAGTTTGGGTCTTTTTAGAGCAGTGAGTTATTATTATTATTATGATTATTATTACTATTATTATTACTGTTATTATTATTATTATTATTTAGAGTTTCATTTTCACTTCTTCATTGTAAATGGACAACACACATTCTTAAGATATGTTTGAAACTTAAGGACTAGTGAAAACTAGAAGTAAATATTCAGTATGTTGTTAACTGCATTCATAGTGGACTAGCTTATACAGTTTCTCCTGACACTTTTGTTTCTCTTTTTTGTAATGATTGTAACTGGACTGTTGCTAAAAGATATTGTATATTGGTTTTCTCTTATAAGATTGTTTTCTTTGGAGAGATTTAAATTACATCATTAATAGGCAGTTTTCCAAAAAACTATGAACTTTCTTGTCATGATTGCAATATTACATTTTTTTGCCTCTTCATGAGGCTGATTCATTATTCTTATGCTTGTACCTAAAGGAGGTTTACCAAATGAACTTGTGTGTGGGGGAAAAAAAAAAAAAAAAAAAAAAGTGAGGCATTTGCATATCTGCTAAAGCATTACATTCCTCTTAGCATTCTTTACTATGCCACCTAGTTGGTTGTAGAAATCCCACATATGCATACTTCTTACACCGCAAAATCTCATTACGGAAATGCTTGATCCTTCCTGATAATCTTTAATGGATTTTCATCACTGCATACGGAAATATGATAGCCTATGTGACCTTCAAAATTTATGATGAGTGTAGATGCTCTTGTAACCAGTTAACTTGATCTGTTTTAAACAGTGAGCATACCCCCAGTGCAGTGCTTTTCAGTAAATAAAAAGAAAAAATTAAATCTGCCTAATTATTTGAATGAGTTTATTTTTCTGAAATAAATGATATGCATAATAATGCAGAGAACCTTATTTACATGTGTGTGAGCTTTTCAGATGAATAAAGAATTCGGCTGCAACCCTACAAACCATATGATGTATCCCTTCCTGTACCATTTATATATACTCATTTCACTCTGCATTTATTTTTTAGTTTTCCAGTTCCAAATCATATATGTTCCATTATTTACATAGATGTACATAGATTATTTTTCCCTATCCATGTTCTCTCTCCAGGAGCCTTTTTTGTGGGGCTCCCACAGTGCTTAGGAAGCTGGCCATGTCCACTGCGAGGGACCACAGGTCATAAAGTGTGGTGATGAAGTATATGTATCTATGTGGGGCGAGTGCAGGGCAATTGAGGAATAAGTGTTCCGTGTCTGTTGTGGTAGTGTTTGTAATATTAGAGAACTGGATGTTGTTCAACGTATCTAACATCTAGACTGTATATACAAATTATCTTTGACACTTTTCTCTCAAGAATAGCTTTAATCATGTCCATAGCTAATAGCCCCCCCCACTACCCTTAGGTCTTCAGCTGAAATATGGTCATCTTCCACCAAAAACTGTCATTGACCTATATCGGTCAGAAGACAGACTGTTTGCCTCACACGTCACATACTAATTTTTGGTTCAGCCCACCCATTGACTTAGTTCAGTAATTATAACCTTTCCTGTTGAGAATCTGCATTCTTGCCAATATACATTAATCCTGAATACCCTTCATATTTTTACCTAACTACTATGAGAAGAAAGGGAAAGATTTTGTAAAGAAAAGAAAATGTTGTCAAGATATCTGAATTTTTGCAAAAGCTTGAGGGTAAAATTGGAGTTCAAAGTTATAAAGTAAATATTATCAGGAGAGCTTATGTGGATTAAACTTTCAAACTATATATTTAGCATGGTGTAGAATATCAGTACAATGGGGAATTTTTTCAATGTAGCAGAGGCCATCAGGTATAATTTGTTTGCATTTCACTTTCAGGTTAAGCGTCGTGAAGGTTATGAAAAGAAATATGGATCTGATACCGAAAGTGATACAGGCAGTGACAATGATGACTTGGTACTTAGAACACCAAATGAAGGCAACATCAAAATATATACAGAAATCCTTGGGTTTTTGAAGCATGGTGAAACAGTAGCCAAGGCCTTGAAGGTTGGTTGCTATATTCCTGTCATAGTTTATAAAAACTGGCTTTTCAAACTTGTGTGAAAAGTGGAACCATGAGTTCTGCTAGCTTTCCAAGAATACAGTTGTTATTTATGATGGAGGAAGTGTTTCCCCATTTTATATGGTGATTGTAAGAGGCTTTATTCTGGAGTAATCATTGTTATTGTGGCCATGATTGATGCTATATTTATTTTGGCTAACACCTATTTCTTTTAGTTAGTCAAACCAACATTGACTGTCACTATCAGTCAATCCTAATGGCTGTGTTTGATGATGATGTTTTTTTCTTAATGTTTAATGTAAAAGTTACCAGGATATATAAGGTTTTTCAGATTTGTTGGAACAGTATAAATAAAATTATAATGGAGTAGTAAAGAAATCAGCTTTACTATGAGTTTTTTTTTTTTTTTTTTTGTATATTCCAGTTGATTAAATTTTACCTTTTAAGGGTTTTGATATACATGCTGTGTTTCAGTCCACTGACAGCATGTCAACCCCAGTATACCACATGGTTCCACTTCACTCAAAATATGTGCACACATTTCACCATCCTGCATGTTCAGACCCCAATCATTGTAATCTTTTCCTCTTCATCCTTCCATTTCAAACTGTCATTCATTTATTTCTGTACATTTCTCATGCTATTCTTGTTCACTTTCCTCGACAAATAATATATAATTGTTCTTAATGTAGGTCATCCAACAATCTTGCACACTTTCTGTAGGGTCACAGTGTATGCATGACCTTCAAGTGGATGACCATGTACTTATACTGGTGATTGCAGGGCCATTGAGGATTGCACAATTTTCTGTTAGAGACCCTTATGGGCTATGAATAGTTTGAGCTGGATATTCGAACAGAGTAAGAAAAAGGAAGTACCTCATTTGTTGTTGGTTGCCATTGTCTAAAAGCATATCAGTCATTGCCATCCATCATGTAATGGTTAATCATAACACTATCAGCGCTTGTACTTTAATTTTCTGTACTGCTGTTAGGAGACGAGAATAATGTAGACCCCTTCATTATATTCCCACAGAAACAACAGCAGTAGATTCTGTGTTGTAAAGCTTCACTGAGGTTTTATTTCTGCAGAGGCTTGGTGGTAACAAGAAAATTTCTTCAACACAAAGATGGAAGATGAAAAAAGCTGGGAACCTTGGAAATGACAATGGCAGCAATAATATGTCAGACTTCCTGAGACTTACTGAATTGTCCAGTAAAATAGTTGAGTCTGGCAACATGGATGTCTATCAGGAAACATATGAAATGATTAACTTAAAGGTAGGTAAACATTTGAATTATTTGGTTGCTCCCTGTTAGACTACTTGTTGATACATGGAAGGACTACCATTGAAGACATTATGGGTATCTTTTTCCTCTTCCATTGATGGTTCATTACAATGTGTACATTACGTGTGATTACTTTGAATATTGACAAAAATTTTGTTAACTTTAGGAGATTACCGTGTTGGCAGTCTATGAAGCTGGCTAACTACTTCTTTTCATTTTTGATGTGGGTAGTGTCAATTAACTTTTATGTAAGAATGTGTCAGGGGATAGTGTCAACTGAATTTTTTTATATCTGTTATTAGTAGAACTGGGAAGGTAGGGCATTTTCCTTTGGTGAAGCCTTCCAGGATGTGTTGTGTCATGCCTAAGTGCAGTTTGGTTGTGGAGTGATTGGTTCTAGTTATACAAAAGATTAATTCTTCCTTTTATAAAATACTGCTTTCTCATTTGAGGTAGTTGCACCTTTACATAATTATCATGTAGAGTTGTCTGTTCAGTCTGCCTTACAAATCTAACAGCATACTTAACTAAACATTTGGTTTATACCTCGCACTTTATTTTCTGTACCTTCTCCACAGAAATTACTTAGATTTATTAGGTAGATCATGCATTATTGTTAAGCCACTGAATCACATGACCTCATGTGGTAAACTGACAACTTAAGGTTGGGCTGATGTGATGTCTTCTTTGCATTTACCAATAAAATAAGAAACACTTTTAAAGGCAAGTTCCACTTCATTTTTTTTCCCACCTATTGACTGCTTATGTGTAGTATATGGTTGGGAACACCTCTGGCAATTGACTGAGTGTGTTATACAAGGAATGGGGCATTTAAAAATCTGTTAAAGAGCAGAGTAATTATTCAAGAAAAAAACTACAGTTAAGTTAGTGTTTTTACATCCTTTCCCCATATTTTCTCAGTAACCTTTGAAATGCTATCAAGGATAGTACATAATTTTTGCACTGCTCAGGCAGCAAAGAAAAGATATGTAAATGATGCACGAGTATGTGAGATGTGCTTGAGGTAGTATAAAATTGGAGCAGTGTGTTATACAGGGTGTGACATGCTGTTAGAGGGCTGAACCAGGGCATATACAGTAGACAAAGGAAACCTTAGAAAGGTCCTAGGTCTTGGCTGTGGATAAGGGGCTCTGGTCTTAGTGCATTAAACATATGAGAGCTAGAGAGTGGATGCAAGTGAATGAGGCTCTCCTTTCGTCTGTTTTTGTTGCTACCTTGATAACACGGGAAATAGCGAACATGTATAAAAAAATAGATTTACATAAATGGTTTATATAGATGTATATATCGATAGGAAATTATAAGATTGCACAGAGATGTGTATATATTATGCCAGTACGGTGGGGTGCATCATAAGGTTGGCAGTGTTGCACCTTGAACATTTATTCATTTGATAAGGTCATCACGAGCATAAGTAACATGTTTCTCTCTCTATCTGTCTGTCTATATATATAGTTTTCAGAAATGAAAATATTTTGAAAGGTACAACACTAAGGGCATTTTAAATATCTAGAGTAGCTGAGTTTTGTGGGTTAATGCCTCATCACAGAAAGGATGTCTGTCCATGATTGGATTGGAAACTTTTGTAAATATCCACTATTGTTAGTTTGATATATTCACAGCATTGAAATAATTTAGGTGGAGAGATCCAGAGTTGCTGCAATGGATATGTTTGCTGATGAGGATGAATTGAAGAAGGAAACAAAAAGTGAAGAAAAATCCAGCGTATTATCTCAAGAGCGCCAAGCACTGGACTCAGTTGGTAAGAGGCATGTGCATAGTTTAGTTATGTGTGAAAATGCTTACCTTTATTTAGCACAAAGACAAAAGTTAAAATGACTTTTTACCCTCTAACACCTATGCAATTTTTTTTTTTTTCATTCCTCCCTAATCCCCTAATGTTTTTATAATTAAGAAATGAATGATAAACAGCATAAAATTAAACTTGGCCTTGAAAATACCCATGTAGGTGCTGCTGCTTCCCTGCTAAAATTGATCAAGAGTGGACAGTGTTGCTTTCATATACATCCTCATATTTATTTTTCCTATCTGAAGATATTCATGGAATAATTCTTTTTTCTTAATACCTTTATAAACAATAAATTGTAAATATCCTTTAATATTAACTATATCAGTAATATTTACTCAGATACTGTATCAGTATCTGCAGAAATTGGCAAATGTGTCAACATCAACACAGACTGCACACTTCCCTCCCCTGTTGTTTCTGTAGGGTAACTGAAAGTGATTATCATGTGGAGGCATTCAGCACCCATATGCATCCCCCTTCCTATCCCTACCGATAATATAGACTTGAAATTGTGGTGGAAATTCGGAATGTGAAGATCTTCATGTCTGGATGTTGATCATGTGGCAAAGATCATTTCTGAATGTTAAAAGTTTAAAGAAGATAAGATGATAATTTGGAATGTAAGAAAACTTTTTGAAAAATGTAGTATATACAAAAGTGCATACAGTGATATTAATAACTAAAAACTGTTTCCTACATACCAAGCAGGTAAATTTATGTACCTCTTCTTTGATTTAGATGTGATTGATTTAAGAGCAAGTAAGTGATTGCATTATGACTGTGTGTACACCACCCAGCCTCATGCCCTTGATCGGTCCGATTACGCATGCTACATTATAAACATACATCAGCAAAAGGGAAATTCAGAATTTATGTTTTGTCCAGTTATATCACTCAAGATTCCAATTTAATTTTATGCATCTTTAGGTGACAATTTGGGAACACCTTGATTCTGGTTTGGGAATGAGTTAGTTGAGAACTGTTATATAATGAAGATAAGTTGACTGAGCTATTCCTAGCACAGTTGAGAACTGCTATATAATGGCAGTAAATTGATTAAGCCATTCATAGGAATTGTTATTGTTATTTAATAAAGTGCCAAAAATTTAGAAACTAAATCTTTTAAGACAAAATCCTTTTGATTTTCTAATGTGTTGTGTTCACCTTATAAATTTATGTTTCTCTGTTTACTTTGTATTGGGGATATTTTTTTTTTAATAGAATTTTGTAAATTTAGGATAGGGTCCATATGTCAACCAGATTGTGTTTATGGCCATAATCTATTACAACAGATTCATTCATGCTCTTCCATCTTTCTCAAGGTGATAGTTTTGCTATTTCTCTTGTATTGATTATTAATAAAACTCTTTTCAAACCAGCAAAAGTATGTTGGGAACTCCGCTGGGAAGACAAAGAAGATGCTGAGGTGCATGGGCCTTTCACTAATGAGAAGATGTTGCAGTGGCAGGAATCTGGATTCTTCAAGAAGGGTGCCTATGTGAGGAAAACCACTGAACGTGGACAGTCTTGGTATTCCACAAGACGTATTGATTTTGAACTCTATGCATAATAAAAGCACGAACTGTTGCTGTGTTTTTATCTTAGTCATTTTGTTTCCATGAGATTTTATTCTAAGATTGTTTAGAAAAAAATTTGTGACATGAATTGGATTTCACAGATGGGATTCAATTATATGCAGTTTGAAAACCATTAAAAACATATCGTTAATAAACAGTATTTAATTTAAACCACACCAGATATATATCTTTAGGATATAAATACTTGTAAGTGGAAAGATACAGGAACAGGAAGGAAGAGAATTAGAATTCCCTCAGCTTGAATGAGCAATTAAAGAGGTGAATTAGAATTCCCTCAGCTTGAATGAGCAATTAAAGAGGTATCATAATGACAGTGTACATGTGTGGCCAATTCACATGCTGTGGGTCAGGGTCTTAAGGTCTGGTACATCCAAAGACAGCTCACAAATGCAACAGATGAAGTATTATTAGCAGAAAAGATAGAGGAAAGATACATCAGGGCAAACAAAGAGATGTTTGAAGAGGGAAGATAGCAAGGTCTTTAATAAAGCAGAAGGATTTTTATGCCACTCTGGCTGAAACAGATGTGAAAGAAGAGTAAGGTGTATATAACGTGCTTCATGCAGGGGCAAATAAGACCCCTACACATGTAGAATGGCTGCCGATAAGAAAAATAACTGCTGCACCTATATTACATCTCAAGCTTTTGGAAATCGGATTTTGTAATGCTCATTATGTGAGGTAATTAGGATAGAATGGAGGATATGATTATTCCTAAATGATTATATTACTGCAAAGTTAAATTGGGGCATTTGAAATCTTAGAAGAGAAAATTAGTGAGGTTTAGAAAGATGTGGGTAAAAACAATTTTCACACTGCAAAAACTGATCGGTTTACTACCCATTTAGATGTAGTATATATGTCCAAAGTAAGATAGGAAATATATTCAGTGAAAGAAAGAGAATGAGTATCTGAGTGACAAAGGGAATGAAAGTGAGATGAAGAGTGTACAGCAGAATCACTGGTGTAAGAGTGAATAGGATTAGATTTTGAAGACAGAATATTTTCATTGGAAAGAATAAAGAATGTAGAAAATGGAATAGTTTCCTGAAGGACACCAGTGGTGACAGTGAGAAATCATCACATTGATGAATTCTGTAACAGAATGATTTAAGAGGAAAGTAAGAATTAAAGAACTAATAAGACTGGAAAATGCAAAAGAAAGTTTTGGAGGTAAAGACATCTAAAATGCTCATTTAGATGTCTTTTGAGTTGTTGAAGGCCAAGAGAAAAGATTCAACAAAATCCTTTAGAGAGAGATACCAACATAGGTAGGTCACTCACCAATAAAACTGCATCATGAAAGCCACACCAGTTATATGACGAAAGGTAATAGGATTCTGAGTGCTTCAACACTGACAAATGGGGAGAATTTCAACGAAGCAGAGATAGTGGCTTTGGAAGCACTTGGGGCAATAGTAGGAACAGTTGTAACATCACCCTTTTTTGGGATGGGCTGAACAGGGTATACTTCCAAGAAAAAGGAAAGCTGTGATATGGTCATTATACCCCACAGTTATTTGCAATGGCACTTGAAAAATAAAGTCTGCTGGACTGATCGTGTTTCAGCTTAAGCGAAGATATAAATACATAGTGAGAAATTTTAATTCTTCAAAGAGCACTTCATGTATATGAATCTACACCCTACAAGGCTTGTATAGTCTTATTTAAAGAAAGGCCAATTACTGTTTTACAGTCTCTCACTTTACATACTGTTTTTATTAGGATTTCCCTAAATAGAGAAGTGGGCAATCTTCACTCTCTCCTGTAAAGCTCTTTGTGCTTTCCTTGTAAATAATGTAATGTAATATTCTGCAGATTGCCCTTCATGTGTGATTACATACAAATGCAGCATTACCTGCAAGCGTGTCTTTAACAAGAATATACCCATGAATATGAAATTATTTTTCAGGCATTCTTTTTGGGGGATAAAGTCAAATAGAAAGTATATTTCTGGTCGTATTCCCACACTGGGTTGGGTTGGCTTACGTTAGGTTAGCCTGCCATCCATCATATGTCCAGTGCATCCAGTGTCTTGGTGGAGGAACCTGGTTCATATGGACTCGGAGGATCGCACCACTACCTCTTGGGCCAATGTCCTGACATTACTGAAATAATATCCACCCTGTGGACCCCGCGTATGTACTGCCACCTGTCAAGATGTCCAAACTACACATAGTGTGCCAATGTTCTGACAGTACAAGGAGAGCTCATATTCACTTCGTCTTCTCAGCTAAAAGTTATGTGTATTGTTCTAAAGCAATGTAAATAGCTGAAGTGAACTTACCTGAAACAATGACGAGCCAGCTGTCCCTCATGGAGATGCACAAACCACTTACCTGTAACATACAAATACTAAAATGAAGGACTTTTCTTCGACTGCCCACTCAAGGGTTCTCGTCAAATATACTATTCCAAATTACCCTGACAATGACAAACCATTTTAACACTACACTTAAATATAAAGTGTTCTATACTATTTCCCTCTTTTTCTTTTTTTTTCATACTTGATCGCGTTTTCCCGCGTTAGCGCCGCGAGCAGACGATGAAAGGCCACATCCGCTCACACCCATTCTCTAGGTGTCATGTGAAATCCACCAAAAACCACAGCTCTCTATCCACAACCAGGACAATCAGAACTTTCCTTTTATTGTACTTATCATTACTATTAACATGATGATAGAATTTATGTCAACGGTCATTATTCCTCCTCTGTGTCGTTTCAGTATCTACTAGTTTTACAATGTGTCATCATTCTCAGCTCCCTGATTGTGAAATTCTTAATATCACACTTTGATCTACTTCCTTTAATATCTGGCTTTTGCGCAAAACATTACCTTTGGTTGACTGGCTATTTGGGGTTACTGAAACTACCGTCAGTGTCAGTCTATATCAAAATATTCAATAATAACTCCGAAAACCATATACATCCTCACTTTGCAGAGAGCACTTTCTTACCTGAGGTAGCTGTAATGTTTTGATGATATGCCTTGTCAACGCACTTAACAATAGACTTTACTAATTCCGCGGATGAAGTGCGGCCTTTGGTCCTTTAGAGTCAATAACCCTTTGGGTTCAAGTGGGTTGCCAACTCTGAAGCACTGAGTCAGTTCGTAAACAGTGTTCCGAAGCAGAGTCGAAGCCCCAATGTTTCATTTCATTGAAATGGCTTTGGTGATTGTTGTGACTTGTCTTTGATGATATGTATTCCTTAAGTTTTCATTGATGCATTACTTTAGCATATCAGCAAATTCATATATATAAAGGAATGATTAGAGACTAACTACAGTATTTGATTTAGCATATACAGAAATACAATAATTTGATGAGATTTAACTGATGGATTTGAACGAAAGAAGTTCGTGAATATGACAATGTCCATGTTTATAGAATTTTTGTACTGAAATAACTTTCATTGTTAATATTATTATTCTATCAGCGTAAAAACTAGAGTACGATTCCAACATGTATGTGAAATTTTGATCTGGCATTCTACTAAAGGCTTATTTTCCTTAAACATTTGCAAACTCTATCACAGTATGTGAGCCGTTAATGAATATCATTAAGGGAAAAGACATTTTAATCTTGGTGCTACTATAGTATGCGGTCTACTATGGTATCAAATACTATAGCATGCGTTCTACCTCATTTACTACTTTAGTATGCGGTCTACCAGGGTTATCTAACATTATAGCATACAATCTACCTTATTTACAAAATGCTTATATATTTGAATAGCAGGAAGATGAAAATAAACACCAACCTAACCTAACCTAACCTAAACTAACACTACAGTTCACTTATGGTAGACCGCAGGTGGGCGGCACGAGAGGTGAGGTGAGGTCACGGTAGAATTCATACCG
>JAYMFT010164731.1:0-12355 GCA_038088735.1 Panulirus argus | reverse complement strand
CGGGGGCTATTGGGTCGCAGGCACCGGTGAGAGAGAGAGAGAGAGAGAGAGAGAGAATTAGCATGCGTATGATCTTGATCTTCATTATGTAAATGGAGTGACACGCTTCAAGCCAGCGAGATAGAGAGGGAAAGGCCGACCGCGTCACAGACTCTGCTGTTATAAGTGCGTCAGCAGGGTCACCGTGTGTGTGTGTGTGTGTGTGTGCGCTCCCACACACTCGGCGCGTCGCACCTTTTCACACGCGAGTGGGTCAGGACTCACAGTGGCCCAGAGAGAGACCGACCCTCAAAATTGAGTGCCCACGTCACATTGGAGTCTCGCATGTGTTGCTTATCTCTTATTCATGTGACCTCTGGTGAGGACTGGCGATGAAGATGAATAAATTATCCTTCACTGGGAGATGTATAATTACCATTTATACCCCTACCCTCCTCCCACTCCCCAGACATCATTATTAATGGAGGTAATTACGGCGATGATGGCGGAGAGAATTTAAAATCAGCCTGTAAGAATTGTTCGTAATTATGTCTCCTTGCTTTGGAAGGCTGTGTGGTAATGTAGACTTACTAACAAGTAGCTCTTTATCTGCTAACACAGCACAGGGAAAGGCTTGTATAAGTTCTTAAATATATATATATATATATATATATATATATATATATATATATTATACATGGGTAAGGAAAAAAAAACTACTAGACGTTGTTACTAGTAGTATTTACTATTACTGCTTGCTAGTTGATGATGATCATGTATGATCAAGACTATCATGGGGGCCACAGCCATGGTTTTAGTAAAACCCCTTAATATAGTTTTTTATGACCCAAGTAGGCAGTGGACTGCCAAACATACTGTGACTACTCATATTACTGTAGGCTAAGGAAAGACCGCTAATATTCTTACATTTATTACCTAATTCTATAAAGAGTGGTAGAAATTTTATGGCATATATCCTAACAAAACTGCAAATAAAAAACTCGATCACAAGTGCAAGGAAAATCTTGTTAAAGCACTTAAACACTTCAAAGCAAGCAATACACTAATTCCTGCCGCACAACATGGTGCTAACTAGCGGCCCTTCTTAGTCACTGGTTGCAAAAGTACACTTAAAGCAGCATCACCTGGTTACCCCTGTCCTTCCTGGTCAGGTTGGTCTGTACGTGCTTAGGGATCAGAGCGTGTGACGGCCAACATTTCCTAGGTCAAGTCGGCCTGTACGGGCGATGTTCACGTGCAGCACGGCGAGCCCACCGTACGTCCTTGGTACGGCTCATCGTTTCCGTCCGCACGCTGCTAAGCTTCTCCATACTCCCAAACTGGAGCACGGCACGACTCTGACTGGTGCCCCCACAGGTGCCCTGTTGGGATCAAAATCATCAGTGTCTCTTAGACATATCACTGGCTCGTTACCCTTACAAGAGGACGAGCCGTGCACACTTTATAAAGACATTTTGTGTAACAGAGCGAGGTATGGCTTACCGGGATTCCTGGTAGGTGTCACTGATGTACCCTCCGGGTTGGGCAAACAGTCTCCGAAGTGGTTGGATACTCACTGATCCCTTCGTCTCTGTTCTGCGTAATGTAGAATGCCGTTCGTTTTATAACCAAGGCAATTATTTCAGTTTCCTTGGTTAATTACTACACTAATTCACTTTTGCCACTTTTCCACTCTCGATAAATTTTCGTTGTCACATTAATTGTCTTTCATTATCCTTGCAATCTAAAGTGTTATTTGCTACTGACTAATTTCACAAGAATATCCTTAATCAGTAATCTCTCGATGTGTGAGTGAAGCGTGATTGATGGTGTGGTTCATAACCCTGACGACATGACCTCATTTGGGTGAGCCTAATGTCTACACACACACACACACACACACACAAAAGCTTCTCATCTCCCAGTCTGTTCCGTCCTGCTCAGTTCAGTTTCAATACTTTATACTGCCAACATCTTAACTATGACATTTTAGGTTCACCACGACAATACAGTTGATAAGTTGCTCTCCCTTTTACCAAGATCATCACTACAATAATATTCAAAATAAATAACCAACCTTGATATCGTCCAATTATGAATAATCTTAGTGTTCTGACGTCGTATTTTCGATATAGATAGATAGATAGATAGAGATAGAATGAGAGAGGAAGGGAGAGACCATTACCTACAAATCCCTCCTCACGCAGATACAAATAGGGCGCGTCAATTGTGCTGGCGCTGGCAAGATGACGATTGTTGTCGTCTCTACTCTCTTTGTATATTACCGCCGATTAGTCGTCTGGGCGACGCGTGTCGTTGACCCGCGCGATATCAAACCCTCGACGGACAAAGGAGGGCGTTTGTGATGTCCAGGGATGAGGGCGGGCGGCTCCTTGCCGCTCCTTCGGCCGGAAACAAAGGATCGGGGGGACGCCCTCTGTTAAATTCCTTGGCGCCGGGGAAAAAAGAAGGCAGCAGTACATAAATCTCGTCCTCTGGTGGTGGCGACGGCGGGGGGAAAAAAAATTAAGACGGTATATATATAAAAAAAAAAAAGACGATATCCAGAGGCATCTCATTAGCGAACTGTTGAATTATTGAGAAGGCGGGAAAATCGGAGACTCGGGCATTTAACTGTCGTGACGTAGAGGATGTTGTTTATTACGCTGGCGTAGACGGACGCGCGTAGTACGTAACCTCGTCACGGTGTGGGCGGAGGAGCGATCGTGCTACAACGTCCGCAACACCGGCCCCGTGACGCTGTGCTCAAGATGCCCTCGCGGAGCGGGACAAATGAAGAACGACGGGACGGTAGAGGTTTGAGGTTGGGCCATCGAGCAAGGCGCTCCGGCAAAAGCGTCGTTTGCGCTGGGTGATCGGAAACCACGTCTTGGGTTTTTACCTGCCTGCCTCTCTCTCTCTCTCTCTCTCTCTCTCTCTCTCTCACAATCCCGTCCATTAATCTACGGGCATTAAGACGAGGATTCAGTCGTAAGCACGGGCCTGACGGACGTGTGTGTGTATGTGTGCGTGTGTGTGTGTGTGTGTGTGTGTGTGTGTGTGTGTGTGTGTGTGCGTGGCTGCCGTCGCGCGGTGGTGGCGGTGCACACCAGTAAGCGCGCGGAGGAAGGCGGGTATCGAGCCCCGGCGAGGCCCGCAAGACGTAACGAGCGGGTCGTATCTCCTTCTGCCAGGGGCCTTAGGCCTGGAGCCTCTGCGCCAATTAGGTAATGGCGATTCAATCTTGATGGTCCGTTGGGGGCAGATCCAGAGAGATTTGGGACATTTTCTTAGGATCTAATTACCATATGTTTGGTGCAAGTTATTAGCAACATATACGACGAAACGGTTTATATATATATATATATATATATATATATATATAGTTTTCTATAAGAGGAAATATCTTTTCCAGTAAATAAACATGTTAAGAAAACGTATTAGAGTACATATTTTTCCTAGTACACATATTTGATAAAAGAATAAATTCTTTATTCTCTTAGTGTTGCAAATGTACATAGAAGGAAAAGGGGAAGGGGGGGAAGACACCTGACGACTTCCGAACTCATCCAAGTGTCGAAGATTTATATATTTTTTTTTTTTTCGTTTTACCTCTCGAGATAAAGGCGTCTGGGGGCGGAGGTGTGGTGGTGAGCCAGAGGGTGTGGTAGGCACTGTAGAGGGAACTCCGAAGCTAAGGCTCTCTGATGCCAATATTGGGCAGCTGTCCTCTATGAATTATTCTCTTTCTCCCCCCCACGGCACTTTAGATTCTCTCTCTCTCTCTCTCTCTCTCTCTCTGGTATAATCGGATCCTGTCCTGCAGCTGCGAGTCTCTCTCCTCCCCGTCTCTCTGGCACCTACTATCTCTCACTCTACCTTGTTTGCAGTCTCTCTCCCCTACCTGTTTCCTGTCTCACTCTCTCACCTAGCACCTGCTGTGTCTGTCAGTCTCTTTGCCCTGTTTGCTGGCTGTCTCTCTCTCTCTCTCGGCAATGCTGTAAGATAGAGAGATAAGGAATCAAAGCAGTCAGTCGGTTCAGTGTGTGTCGTCAACAGCCTTTCCTCTGATGGTGAACTTCAGCGGTTACCTCCCCCCCCCTAAAAAAAAAAGGTCGTCTCAGATACTACCTGTTAGCTGGTGGTCATCTGAATCTCCGCCTTCGACTCCCGATGTCGTTTGTCATCGGTCTCTCAAGGGGGCTTCGAGACACATTGGCTTTTACAGGGGGAAAAAATAGAGATTTTTTTCAAGAGACAGCAGCGATGGGGTACCTACCCACCGTCGATAGGAAGAGGGTAACAGGCATTCGGTAAACAACTCCCTTCATGGTTCCCATCCAGGAGCGAGTGTTGGAGGCGTTGCGGGAAAAAGCCAAGACAAGAGTGGCTCATCTAGCGCAAGGCGGTGCAGAAGATTCTGATGCGCAGTAAGAAAGAGAAAGAGAAATACATCCATTTCACAAAGCCAGAGTAAGAAGGGACCTGACATATGCTTTTAAAAGCCTTGTGCTTTTACGTCGAACAATAAAGGAGGGGAAGGAGGAGGGGGTGGGAAGGCAACGCCTCTAAGAGTAGTAAACAATTTATATCCTTTTCTGAACACGGGAAAATATAGTCTTCGTGTCCCTCCTCCTCCCCCCCCCTCCCAAAGAACGGCAAAAAGAGAGGCCCGCCAAGGGTTTCAGCAGTCCCCAAATATACTGCTCTCCCGGGCGAAAAAGTACAGAAGGCCATAAATACCTGTACCATAGAGAACTGTACCGCACTACGGGGGTGTGCCAGTAAGGGGAGGGAGGGAGGGAGAGAGAGAGGGAGGGAGGGAGGGAGGGAGGAAGACGTTGATAAAAACAAACACAGAAAACCGTACAAACCCAAACCCAACCCTCCTGGAAGACTGTCCTGGTAATTTGTAGGTGTCAGGAGGGGTCGTGCGAACATATAACTAACGTGGGACACCCGACTATTACTTCCTCCTCTTCGGAATAATATTCCACTTTCTTGCCCCACGACGCGATAAGAGTATAACATTTTTTTTCTTTGCCTCTCCCCCCCCCTAGTGTCTTCCGACTTCATAAGACTTCTTCTTCCTCTCTCCACTTCTTCTGTAGGCGTTCCGAAGACAAACCAACTTTCAAGGTAAAAAAAGATAGAAAGAAAAACTGGAGACATTACACGTCTATAAGGCATATCTTATTGTATACTTACACCTGTATTGCTTCAACAGGTGTTATGCAAATCCACACCACAGACTTGAAGACACCTTTGTTCTCCTGCGACTCCAGACAGGTGCACGACTGCGCTTCATCTCTAACGTCACACACGAGCCATAAACACAGCGCGAACGTACGTGGTCTTTGAATTATCCTCAACACCCGAAGAAGGTGTTACGAAAGACCTTTTCGGTTGGTAGGCTGTGTTAGCGTGATGTCAGATCCAGTACTTCATCACGACTGAGTGACTTCATTCCCTCTCCTTCCCGTCCCATCAACACTGTCCTGCCACGCAACACACAACGAGGCCAACTGACGAGAGAAAAACAATGCCTTAAAGTGAACCGACTTGCATTACTTAGAAAACTGGGTATTCACTTAAAGTAACAGACCTCTTGGACCTCATTTGTAGTTTCGTCAATAGACTTTCTCTGTTGCCAGAACGCCAGTAACGATAGGGCAACTCTGGTCTTTATTTGAAAATCTATTCTGCTTAAGAAGGGAATAGAGAGGATTGAGAAATAAAGTGGAAAACAATACTTAAAAAAAAACTCATTATCGAAAGAAATGTGATACTTAAGAAAAAAAAAATTTTTCATACTCATCTTTCATTATTACCCTAATTGCCTATAAAACGGATCCAGGACTAAGTATGAAATTTGTTGAAATATTTAATTACTCTAAGGCTCACCATCGTGGTTAATCAAGAAAAAAAAAAAAAGCGCCAGATACTTATTAAAGTATGATAACTAGCACCAGTGGTGATACCATATACAAAGTGTAATTAAAAAAATGAAAAATGAGGTAATGAATAGAAATTTTTAATTGGTCATGGCATAAAACACATCAAAATTGGGAAGCACCTTAATAAAAGCCTTAATTATCTTCAGTACTAAACCTAAATTTCTACAAGACTGTAGCCAGAAAAAGGATAGCGAGGTTGATCGTTAAGTGAAATAAATCTAAGGCCTAGTTGTATGCCCGATTGATATAATAAAAAAAAAGCTTTTCGATCTCAAATGCCTTATTTAATATGGTTAGACAACATCTAGGAGATTTTGCGCACAATCAAAATACTGGAAAAAGGCTCTAAAAACAAAGTTACAGAGCCTTTTTTTTTTGGAGGGGGGGAGGGAATACTTTTTGTTTCAAATTGCTGAATTTATTTATTAACTCCAATATTGACCCAATATCCTATACAAGAGACGTTACACAGAACACGTCGCGACAAATTATGAGCTTCATCTAGTTGCGCAATTACTCCACGGCATAATTAAGCACTTAATCAGCAGAATTATAACTATCAAATTTAGAGAAAAAAAATCTTAATTTTGAAACAAAAAAAAAAAGAGCCTCAGAGCAAAGGTAACATTCAGTCTTCTTCCATTGGACAAAAATCATAGTTTCAAAATCATACAGTCAGTTCCTTTATCTCCCGTCAAACGTGTTTAATCAGCGGAAGTCTTCAAGGATATATACAGTCATACCGTATTTGAAACAGATGATCAGAACGGATCACATCACAAAACAAAACCAAATTAAAATCCTTAAATAAAACGACTGACTTGAGAAAAAAAAAAAAACAGGTTAACTCGCTGTTTTTATCCGACTGCAAAGCTCTATTTCAAATCTAGAAAAAAAAAAGTTGACTTTTTTAACTGAAATCAACGTAATAATGACCTATCATCTGATACTCAGGAAGGCCAGGTTACGGTTAAGTATGAATTCCATCAACAAGTGTAATTACTCCAGAGTTTAATAACACGACTCATTAGCCCAAGTACAGCTTTTCAACCTCAAGTCCTTGTTCACCCTAACGAGAACTATGATGAAAGTTTAAGCAATACTGGAACTCGGAAAGTAACGGGTCCAAAAGGCACTTAATGCTTTTCTTTATTAAACCCTAAAAATACATCTCTCGCAAAATCGCAATATGACGTCATGATGGACCTCTGTCACACAACAGGTAACGCTACTTGAAAATACACACGAGTCTTTCATGAAAACAACTTTCGGAAGTTTTAAGTGGAAAATGTGCCTCAAAAGCGAATCTTGTGTATCTAGTTTCTCTATCATCAATTTGCTGAACTTCTTCCACTTCAGTTGGCTACATCAGTTACACACAGACTCGAAACATCAATCATAATAAAGCTTAAAAAGTTGCATGAGAGTAGAGGAAGTTAAATGAGGCACCCACGAGTGTGGAACTCCCACCTATCTGCACTGAACAAACTGGTAATCACATACGTCCTTTAACCTGAGCCCAGTATGTTAAAGTGAAAAGTGAACTTCCGCTCGTATAAAAGTGCTCCTTGTGTCTTCACTTTGCTCACCAGAATGAATCATCAACACCAACGACTTCATCTAAGAGCAGGCCATGTATCTTTATACAAAAGGTGATACTTGGCAAAGAACCACTGTGTACTTAAGAGAACCATGCTTTGTAGTTACTATACGTGAATCGATATTAATAAAGTTAAAGTGAACAGCCACCCATTCAAAAAGGCTACACACATATTGCTGTGCTAATGGCCGGGCGGAGTTATTGGAACCTTTGAACATGCCATTCCGCCCTTCATGTTTTGGTTGCCAGGAAGGGAGGGAATGGCAGTATTAAAAGTTAGTATGATAGCCAGGATGGGTGGGAGTGATGATGATTATGGAGGGTGTGGTGGTCAGGGTGGGAGGGCGAGGAAGCCCCAGGCAACAGTGAGGAGACGAGAAAAACAGGTCCAAAGATCGATTCCCGTTAAACACCACTTTGTTACGTTTACCCATTCTGATGCTTGAAAATTACTCATTCCTCTGTGTCAGTCAACAGATTTTTTTAACCCCTGCCATACATCCCCATCTGTATACCATAATATAGTTGACTTTTGATAATCTTTGACTCTGTACTTTACCAAAAGTGTTCTGAAGACCTAAACAAATGACATCAAAAGCTTTGCTTTCATCAAACATGGCATTACAGGAGAAATCAAGCAGATCTGTCAGTCATGAACGATTTCGTCGAAAACCATGCTGCAGATTATTGATTTAGTGGTCATCATCGAAATGAAGTAGTCTTGTCTCGAAGGATGGTTCCCCTAAATTTAACCAGCTATTGTACGCAAAATATCAAGCTAATTATGCAATTTCTTTCCGGGCAGGGGCTAATTACTTTTTTTTGGGGGGTCTATTGGTGTTACACTAGCAAACTTCTAATCCTGTGGAACTTTTCCCCCTTAGCAGGCGACTTATTAAAGAGGCAGTCGAGGGTTTAATCATCTCATTGTAACTTTGCCTTCTGTTCTCAATCAAAACTTCTCAGAGCCTAACACTTCATCTACTTTTGTTAGTACTACAACATCAAACCTAAAATGTACATGTCAATATTCAATATGTTGCAGAATGTTCTCCTCTGCTAGCAATGAGACAGGACCCGGAACATGAGCTACGTCTTCTATGGTAAGTATGGATAAACAAAGATATCTGATAAGTATCTTTGCCATGGTGGGGTCACTGTGGCCTTAGACCACGAGGTCAACGTCCCCTGAAATCAATACGTCACCTCACTGGGTAATGACTCTCTTGCTTCTAGTACAACATTACCGAACCTATACCCCGACAACAACCTCTTAGAAACGATCGCCCCCGGCAACCATCTTTACCACGGCAACACCGACGATCGCCCGGACAAACCATCTTTTACCACTGCAATCATCACGACGACAACACACCAACGGTCGCCTCGGCAATCGACAAAGCAGACGATTGCCCTACCAACCATCACCAAGGCAACGATTGCCACGGCAACCCTCACCAGGGCAACACCATAGAAGTCGGTGGTGTGAATGAGAGGTTTGCACCCTTCACAATAGCCAAATCCGGGGCAAGTCAGTGACAAAACAGTCTCTGTAAACTAGGGTTTACACATTTCGATCTGTGTACAAACAAGCAAATGACATTTTACAATTTTGTGCCACAGTGTTCTCATTTGAGACGAATAGCGTGTATGTCTTCAGTAAAGGTAAACTCCAACGTTTATATTCCCAGAGAAGGTAAATTTAGCGTGCTTTCCCTCAGTGAAGGTAAACTCAGCACGCTTGTCTTCAATAAAGGTGTGTTCTCATTATAGATAAAAGTTAGCGTGAACGTCTTTGGTGAAGGTAAACTTAAGATTGCTTAAACTTAGAGTGTTCCCTCTGTAGAAGTAAACTCAACACGTATGTAGTTATGTATATTTGCTTCCGTATACTCTCTGGAATTCCTATACCCATTTTTTGGGGGGAGGCTGAATTTTTACTCAGCCTTGAGGAATAGCATTAGGAGGAAAGATCTCAAAAGATAACTTGAATCGTAAGGTAAGAAACTATAGCGAACAGAAGAAAGAAAATAACACTACTAGTTTCAAAGTCGAGAGAGTCGACTGCTTAACGAGCTTAATTAACAAGTCACATAGTAAACTCTAATCATGGGATCTACTGTAACATCTTCCAGTGACACGACTGGAATGTCTCTCTTCCAGTGACCTGAGGACTTGTGGTGCAATATCTCTCTCGCGTCCTGACTTAACAACTGGGCCGTTGTCGCAATTAAGAAAGAGAGCTCATGTGGCTTCATATGACCGAGCATTGCCACTCTGGTCGTATGGCAGGTACCGGCGCAGGTAGACAGTGCTGACCTTCGCTCCGGGAGGTCCACAATCCTCCAGGGGAGACCACTGTAATGGACTTGTTGGCCTCACCCACCCAACGTGAGTCTTTGAGACGGACGCCTGGGCATTAAGAGTAGTCGTCATGCAGGCAGTCTACTTGCCTCAGACCACAAGCGCGCCACGAGCGACCTGAACGTGTTGTTGGCCATGAGTGTCTCCAGACTCCAGAATTCCTCGGGTGGGCTTCTCCATCGTCAGTAGCTCCTTCTTTCTGTCGACAAAGGGCCCCGTGGTATGCAGCCAACGCCGTACTTCTACCGGAATTTTACTAAAGGATCTCGGCCACACCTCTCCCCTTGAAGCACAACCTAACCACGGCAACTGCTGGGAACTTCCAGGACTTATGGAACCTCAACAGCCTCCAATGTACTGCACCAGCGCCAAAGCCACGGGACTTCGGCAGCCTCCTCTTCCCTCCTGCCGCATATCCTCTGGAACCTAGGCAGGAGATCTCCTCCCGTAAGCTTGCACCGTGAAACCCAGGCAACGACATGGCTCTCCCACAGAACACAGAATCCCTGCCTCGCTCACCTCGTGCACCAGCAACATGGGAGTCCTGCAGCTCCTTCCCGTAGGATCCCATCTCACCTCAACTTACCTAGCTCTATTGTGTTTACCCAGTGAAGCTCTTTGTTCTTTACCCTTATTTCCTTAACCCAGAACTCAGACAAATAATCAAACTCCACTAAACTACACTAGAATTACTTAAGTGAACTCTGGAATGAACTTAAAATCACAAAGAACTGTTTAGCATACCAGAGAGCAATCATGATGAGAATAATATCATAAAGACGAAAAACATAACTTCGAATATTACTGATAACTTCGGCTGGCATGACGTAGGTAACTTCGATAAAAGAGGGGAACTTAGAAAAAAGCCCAGGTGACCCCAGGGCCATCATGGCCGGGCTGAAACGAGGTCAGTCCAGGTTAGACGAGGTCAGACGTGGCGAGACAATGGGAGCGGCGGGGACGAAGCGAAAGGTCACCCAAGGTAACGGAGGTCATTGCCTCCTACGTTATGCATTGGATGTTCCTCTCTTACCGCCGCCGCCGCCGCTCTCTCACCGCTCTCTCTCTCTCTCTCTCTCTCTGTTTTCCTTTGTTTTTTGTTTATGTGTCCCTCCCACTGTCTGTATCTTTCGTCTTTACAACAGCCTGGAATGCCAGCACGTGTTTAGATAGGGTGAGGAGAAAGGGGGTTCTAAGGGGATAGCGTTGCCCCCTCCCCCCCATCCCCCAACACTTGCTTTGTTATCCTTGCAGTCCATTACATAAACGTCCCCCCAACAACCCCACCAGGTTTATCCAAGTTACAGTTTGGTCCAGGCATGTACTCAGAGGTATGGCATGCTCTAGGCATGTATCAGAGTTATAATATGGTCCAGGTACATATCCGGGTTACAGTACGGTCCAGCCAAGTGTGTGTGTGTGTAGAGGTTACACTACGGTCCAGACAATCCATCCTGGTTACAGTATGATCAGAGATGTATCCGGGTTACAGTACGAACCAGACATGTCAGGTTCCAGTTTTTCATCTTGAATCCTCAGGTATATTTTTGCCTTTCTCGCTTTCCTATGCAGGTGTTCATCTCCCTGCTTTGTTCCTGCCAGTCTCTCTCTCTCTCTCTCTCTCCTACACGTGGAGGCTTTCAGTCCACAAACTTACATGTAACTCACACGATTCCTTCTCGGTAACTCCACGTATATTCCTGCGGTTAGCGCTACGCGCGCTAGAATGATAATTTTTTTGAATCAGCATCTCGTCGTTAGGAACTTGGAAGCAAATGACTTTTATAAATCGCCATTTATTTAATGAAGCGAGTCCATGTCTCCAAAGCCTGTCTGTCTCATGAACGGGCCTGAGGCCATTCCTCTCGCAAGAGGGGATTACAAAAACGCTTAATGGGAATTTAACTTTGAAAACCTGAGGTCTCTTGTCCCGGATGTCAAGAACTGAAAGCGATTAATATTTGAAAGAGAACTGGATGCAAGTTCTTCTTTTTTTTTTTCCCTCTCGTGAACTTTGCTTGCCTCGGTCAGCTGTGTCGAGGTGTCGGACAAAAGGTCATTTGCATATCAAATGAATAATACCAGTCCTCTGTGTGCGTGACATTTGCCACACTTGTCTCTTTTTCTGTGCCTGTCTTGCAAAACAGATGAGTAACTTGCCCAGGTGAATAGTTGACCGAAAGTCGATCAAAATCAGAAAATTGATCTTAATATATATACATCTTTTTTCATACATTTTCGCCATCTTCCTCGTTAGCGAGGTAGCGTTAACAACAGAGGAAATGTAATAACAGGAGGGGAGGATTTCCAACCCCCCGTTCCCTCCCCTTTTAGTCGCCTTTTACGACAAGCAAGGAATACATGGGAAGTATTCTTTTTCTCCTATCCCCAGGGATGATATATATATATATATATATATATATATATATATATATATATATATATATATATATAT
>JAYMFT010164720.1:0-12355 GCA_038088735.1 Panulirus argus | reverse complement strand
AGAGAGGGAGAGAGAGAGAGAGAGAGAGAGAGAGAGAGAGAGAGAGAGAGAGAGATCACGACTGAACAGTGTGAAAGATGATCTTAGAGTAAAGACGTCTGACGCCCTCTCTCCCTTCACCGAACATAACTCGTCAGCAGCTGCCTCTTCCATAAACATGATAGGCTGGATCTTGTGAACCTTCGGGACAAGAGAAGCAAAAAACAGAGATGACGCTCTTTTAAGGCACTGAAACTTGTCATTATATAAAATACTGCCGTGCCATAACATCGCCTTTCAGGGCAGGCAAAACTGAAGAGTTAGTAATTCCGCAAAGTTATCTCACGGCTCGACGACTGAAATCACTGAGGCTGGACTGCATGAAACGCAAACGCGAAAGGTAATATCCTAATTCACACTTTGAAAATCTTGGAAGGCATGGTTTCCGTCATGCACTCGAAAATTAGTTCCCGCCCAGCGCGACAGGCATGGACGACTCTGAAATCGAAAGGTGCGACTAAGACAATGGAAAAAAAACACACCCAGAGACCGAGAGTGCTCAAACGCATTGCCTGCAGCCATCACAAACGCTGTGAAATGTTGCGTGGCGAATACTGCAAAGGCCCAAGATAAGAATTCATTGAGTGTACCACACTAGTCAGGTTGTGGTATTGTGTGGGCCGCAACCTCCCAGAAGCTTGGACTACTATAGCGGGCAGAAAACCTCCCAGGACAAAGTAAGGCAAACGTACGGTGTGAGCAGTATAGCGTTGAAGGCTGTCCTCATTTATCGTCGCGAAAGTCCGAATGACCGATTAAGCGTGGGCACATGCCCGCATTGTCAACATAATGTCGACATACGCTCATGAGGTCAATATTACGTCGACATATGCTCACATGGTCAACAAAGCTTCGACATAGGCCCACATTGTCAATGTAGGGTGGACAGAGGCCCACAGGTTTAGTACTATTACTGTTACTATTACTGCTACTGCTATTACCACTACTACTATAATAATAATAACAATAATAATAATAATAATAACAATAATAATGATAATCATAATAATAATCAACGTATTTTCTTATTCAGTAAATGCAGCCAGGGGCTGTCATATATAAAAAGAATATATATAGAGTGAGTGGGTGGGGTGTAACAATGGAATGGAGACTGCCCTTGTAGTGGTCTGCACGAGTTCGTGTGGTCTCTCTCTATTTGACTGGGTAGCTAAGGAGGTATGAAGGGAGGGCTTGGACAAGGTAGAGTATAATTGAGAAATGGATAATAGTTGTAGGAAGTGTGGATGTAGAGTGCAGATCTTGCTGGGGTCGCCTCTGATGGCGATGAGCAACTAGGGGTCGCTGGATCTCTCGTGGCAGGAGGTGACGGTGGCAAGATGGTGCAGCCTCCTCCCTCTCAATTGTCAGACGAGATCCATGTGAAAATTGGAGAGCGTCAGGAGGACCAGTGTGTCTGGCTCCTCTTGATGGCTGGTGTACGAGGGAGCGGAGCTGATCTCGTATGCTCCCCTCTTGCTAGCCTGCCAGTCGCCCCCGCTGCGTGGTGGGGAGGGAGGTAGACCAGGCGGGGAGGCAAAGGTAAGTTCAGGAGAAATGAAAGCTGTGTAGACGTTCCCGAGTCCAGGCGTAAGAGCCCATGTGTCTTGAGCAATGGCTTTTGGGTAGCAAATACCCATATGTTCAGGAGAGTGAGCACACATGCCCACATAGTCAAGATAGCTTGGCCACATACCCGTGTGGTCAGGATGACGCGGTCACGTGCCCACATGGTCAACATAATGTGGACATACGCCCACAAACATGCACGAATAGATAATAACATGATCAATACATCCTCGACACACGCCCACTGCCGTGGACGCAGTTGCCACAAGCACTGCTGAGCCATATAAGGTAGGAGGGTGGAGTGTCCACACGCGGTGGACCTTGGTCGAGCTCATACATGGCAGTTAACAGTTACGGGTGGCAGAGGGTGGTGCGGTCGGCACACGGTGCGGGCAGTGGTCCTGACTAAGTCGGATGCAGTGGGCGGCAGTGTGAGGTGGCCCAGGAAGTTGGGCGGTGGGATGTGGTGGGCGGCAGAGTAAGGTCGTCCAGGAAGTTGGGCGGTGGTCTATGGTGATAAAAGTTGGAGGGCGGCAGAGACGACGGGCACAAGGCCAGGGAGGCGGGGGGTTCTGGGCGGCGGAGGTTCAAGGTAGCGGAGGTTCTGGGTGGCAGAGGCTGACGGGTGGTGCAGGGTATGGGGCTGGAGGGGATAGCTCCCCTCCCTCATCCTTGGAGGGGGAGAGAGGGATGACCTCTCTTACCCACCATGGATGGGATAGGCTGGCCCTATCCCTCACCATGAGAGGGATTGCCTATCTTCCCTACTGTGATGTATAGGGTAATCACACCTGCCTTGCTAATTGTCCTTTTCGTGTTTAATTCAACAAAAAAAACACCTACAAAACGTTTCACACGACAGCACCAGGAGCAGAGGGAAGGCCTTACTTGACTAAGACATCCAGAATCCTCAGTCTGACGTCACCACAGCTTTCGATTAAGTCACCGACAATAATGTAAAGCCTTAAGGTTTAGATGATCATCCTCGGTGCTGGGGGAGTAAAGAACTCAAAACAGGAAATTCAGCCTGTGACTCACACAGTCACTCGTATATTTTTTTATGTCCTGAGGAAGACCTGAGATCCGGGAGTGGCTGAGACGCCACCACAGAAATCACCTGAAGACAATAAACCGTCGTACCTTCTTGGGCTGGATTCCCATTTGATTTACAAGTGCATTCCAGCCCAGGATGACACAGTCGGTAACTACTGTACTGCCTCGATCATAGGACCATCGTGACTCACTGCTCTCCCACCTCCCCTCACACTACCCAACGGAGAGGGATACAGTCGCCTAGAAAAAAGCATAAATGATATTCGGGTCTTGCGATGATTCAATTAAACTTCCAATTTACTGGGAGCGCCAAAAAATACCAAATTTCCATTCACTGGAAGGCAGATGCGCGAGAGATCTAACCTACAAGCGGAAAAAGCCTGAAATACAAGTCCCCAATATGTGCACGACAGTACAGTTATACGAGAACGACACACGACACATTATACAAAATAAACAAAATGAGACGATCTGTTCAGTTCTTACAGTACCACAGTCCAGGGCTGGTTAGCAAGTTGTTATAGTACCAAAGACCAGGGCAGGCTAACCAGGTGTTACAGTAACCTCGACCAGGGTAGGATAGACAATTGTCACAGTACCACTGACCAGGGTAGGATATCCAGGTGCTACAGTACCAGGGTAGGATAGCCAGGTGTTACAATACCACAGACCAGGGTAGGATAGAGAGTTGTTACAGAACCCTCGACCAGGGTAGGACACACAGTTGTTACCATACCACAGACCAGAGTAGGTTTGCCAGTTTTCAGCCAAACTGTTTGATGTTTGTTACAAAACATGTGGGCCAGCTTCACGTTGTGTCCAAAAGGGAACTGGCAAATGTCTAGCCTGATCGGCAGTGGGCGAGTGGGCTGAAAATATCAACAGCCTGACTGATCAAGTCGCAAATAAAATCTTTGATTGGAAGCACATTAGTAGGGGGAATACAGATGTGCCCCCGAAACTCGTTTCAGGTGAACTACAGGTAAGGCTGTTTCAGGAGGCTCATTCTCCTTTGGAGCCCGGATGAGGGAGACCCTGTCTCCTGTCACCACAGACGATATGGAGACGGTTCTCCTATGCTCATGAAGGAGAGGCAGACTTCTGCTGTGATATCTAAGGAGAGAGCTTGTTAACTTGTGATCACTTTGGAAGACGAAGCCAATGTCTTCTGGTGTGACAGTGGTCGACCATACCCATAATCTATACGGGAACTGAAGGGCAAGCGTGAGGACCTTGACTCTGCCTCCGTTGACCTGTGACTTTCCCACGCGCCCCTATAATTCACGTTCTAATAGGGTTCACCCTGGCAAAAGGGTTTACCCTTCAACCTCACCCTAACATCAGGACTCAAACTTCATCTTCACTCCTGACACCAAGAGCTGACACTGCATCCCATGCGGCAGGCGCCGCTGCCGTGATCATGCAGGAGAGTGTTGCTCACGTGGTCATGCAGGTGTGTGTGGGCGATTAAAGACGAGATGCGGGAACCAAACTCAACCAGCCACATGAGATGAACCGGGCCTAACCCGCAGCCAGGCACGGCAGCTACCCAACCCTGGCAGCCAGGCACGGCAGCACGGCAGCTCTAGCACTAAGAAAACAAGCCATCCACGACATACTGGCTCTACAAAACAACTTCTGAACGTCGAACATTGAGACACATATGTTGTTTTGACTTTAAACGCTCTTCGTTGCTATCATATCTTTGAATCATCATTTTCTTTGTAACTGATTCATATTTACCCGCAAGGGCCTCTGTTATGTTGTTTCTGGCTATTAAACAAGATGTGTATTTATATGTCATCTGGACAGTAAGACACTTCCCTTGGCTTCGATGAACTGCAAAGAATCCTGCGCATTACTGGCCGCAAAGCAAGGGAGCAAATGGAAATGCAGAGCACTGAGAGCAAGGAGCGCTTAACATCCCTGTCCAGAAGGGAAATAGCAAAGCAGTTCCCGAAAAATACTGCTGATTAATAGCAATAAAATCGCACATCACTAAATTTTCGGGCGATGCACGATGTAAGCTGACTCACTTCTTGGAACTCCATCACCTAAATGACCCGGGGCAACATGATTTTAGGGCGGGAAGAGCAAGACTTCTTCAGCTCTTTGATCAATGCGATAACCTTAAAAAATGCGCTAAAAAGAAAACAAAATGCTGTCGTAATATACACAGACTTCACAAAAACGACTTTAACAGATGTGACCTCCGAGTCAACTAACATAATGCGTAAGACTAACACAACTGGACTAGTGAAAAGATGGCTATAACAACATCTTAACCAACACATGACAACAGGTTGCTGTAACTCAGACCCCTTCCAGTTCCTTCATGGTTAAGCGCACAGTTCTCCAAGATACATTACTTGCACCTTTACTCTCTCTCAACATACATGACACAGACTACATAACACGAACCACAGCTTCACATAACCATTACCGGATGTTGCTCTTTAGGATTCACCAATCCTCAGCCTAGCTCGGCCGCTCGTCTTTACACGGCCTGTTCTGCTCTTCCCCTTATTGTTTGCAGATGATGCGAGAATAAGTGCAGGAATTTCATTAGTACAGGTAACTTTGCAATTTCAAGCAAACATATACCGAGTCTTCCGTTGGGCCACTGGTGATAACTTGCATTCAATCGTGAAAACTTTCAAGTGCTCCGATATGAGGGAAGTGAAGAAACGATAAAACAACGCAGGACTTGAGGAGCCAACATATGCTAACGATTGCTGTACGTTTCCCTCCATATACTCATGAAAGATACTATCTCAAGACTCATCAAGATCAGTTAAAAGGATGTAGTAGTTACTGAACATGAGAGAATACCAGCAAGGGATTTCTGCATCAAGTCACAACAACATTGGATGAAATGCAACAGAAAAATGGACCAAATGCAAAAAGAAATGGCATCTCTTATTGACGACTGTCTTCTTTAGAATATTAGTCTTCTCCACCATTTCAAGTGAAGATATATGTAAACATACTAAATATAAATGTTTTGTGCTGAGTTTTATCAGCAATGGTCTGAATAAATGGAATTACAGGCAAAGAAAATGGCAATCTTTGCCCTCTAAAGGTGATTATAATAAGTTAAACGAAATATACTTCATAAGCATGATGTGGGATATGTAGAAATGTATCTTTACGTCAATTTCATGAATGTTAGCTGAGATGCGGTCAAGAACATTGTGAAAGACGCAGTAATAAAGTCCGACAGCCTTACCTTCAGCAGACAAAACAGAGCAGCAAGTTGCTTCTTCGAAAAAGAGGACAGACTGGATTCAACAAACCTTAAAGACAAAAGAGATAAAAGCAGTGATGGCGGGCTTGAAGGCACTCTACCCTCCAGAATAGAATACTGCTGTGCTGGCATTTCCTTTCTGGGCGGCCCAAATTACAGAGAGAGTCTGTGAAGATCCTTCAGGGCCAACACTGACACTGTCTGGGATCTGAACTATTGGAGACACCCTGGATCGCAGATGGGCGAGATATATCGTGTATTACACCTGGGGAATCCTGGAAGGCACGCTTTCCAGTTTAGATTACAAACTAGTTCCCTCACTGACATGACAGGAACGGGAGACGACGTAAAACATTACCGTTGAGATGAACAGGTACCGTAAATATGAAAAGAGAAAACAGCATAAACATCCTGGATTCAAATTTGTTTAATACACTTCCTGAGGCCGTCAGGAGCACAATGGACTGCAGTGTACAGTTATAAGATGGGCCAGAATAGGTAACTACGAAGTGTACCAGGCCTGCCAGGATTTGGTTAGTACGTAGGCCTAGACCGAATAAAGGAACCACAAAGATCAAACTGTGGGGGTCAAAAGACCTCCAAAGTTATCATACGGTATACCTAGAGTAAGGTGAGGTCAACCTCCGAACCCAACGTAAGGCATCCGTGGATCTGTGTTCTATATAATGCAATTTCCTGGGTTCATGACATATTTTCCGTGCCTGCCTGAGTCTACCTCCTGCTTCCATTACTGATTATTTGTCTAGCTGCCCATTTGTGGTGTACGTGGAGGGAGTTCTACGCTCGTGAGGTCCCACCTCTTGAACTTTCTTAACTGTTTTAGTTTTTCTTAATCTTTATCTGCTGTGCACATTCCCTGTCTCTTAATTCAGTTTGGTTCACTCATTCACAACTCTTATATTATTAAAGTTCTTCTTTACATCTTTTCTAACAAATGTTTAAATTTCATGCTGTAGCCTCTGGTTCTTCCATCTTTGTGTGTAAGTGTGTCCGTGTTTTAATGTGCGGAAATCATCTGTATATTCTTTACATCTCTTTTTTTTTAAAGAATCTTGTTTAATTTCATGTTTTGTCTTCTGGTTGCTCTATCCCTACACCTCTTGAAGAACTACTTAAAATAATTTAAAAGTTGTAATTATGTCAACCATTACTCTTCTCTCTTCCAAGGTGGGTATATCTAAAGCCCTAGCCTTTCACTCTAAATGAACTCTTCAACTTCTGGCACCGTCTTTACTGCCTTCCCTTGTTGCCCACGTCTGCGTGTTTGCCGTCCTCGTCTCAGCTCATGGGCGTACCTGTGTAAGCGTTCGCATCTGTGTACATCAATCGGGTGTGTGATTCTCCAAACGCATGTGTTTCTGTGCAGTGTCGGGTGCGTACTTTTCAGTTTAGCTTCCTTCTGGGTGCGTCTCCTCGCGTGCGGATTCGGTATGAGAGTGCCTTAGTCCAATATGCACCACGAATACGAGAGAAAATGATACATAAAGAACACATCATACATGCTGTATACCTACTGTATACTCACACGTGAAGCAACAGGTGGGCACTCAGCATTACCTGGGGAAGAGAAAGCAATGGGTTACACAGAGCATAATATCCATGGGAGATTAAGTGTGCCAGTGTTAAGGGAAGTCTCAGATAAAGTCTATCAAAATGCAGTGTATTAATGTCACCAATTGTCTTTAATAAAATGCTATGTCAATATCAAATATCTTGTGACCAAAAGATAAGGGAGTTTTTCTCCCTCTCCCAGCTCCCAGCCTTTAAACATAGACGCATAGACACACAGACACAAACAGACAGACAGACAGACAGACAGACAGACAGACAGACAGACACACACACACACACACACACACACACACACACACACACACACACTTATTGTAAGAGGAATCGAAACACACCATAAGTAAGACTTGGAAAAATAATGAAGAGAATACAGAATAAAAGTTTTGCATTGAGAGAGAGAGAGAGAGAGAGAGAGAGAGTGGTATTGGTGGAAAAAGACGAAAGAGATGGGAAAGGCGAGAGAGGAAAAATTGAGAGAGGAGCGAGGAAAGGAAATTGTTAGTGAAGGTGAGAACGTAGAGGTCAAGGAGGCTCCAGGAACACCAAGGGGGGGGGGGTTGTTGGATAAACAGGAGGTAACAGGAAGCAACAGGAGATCACTGGAACAACAGGAGGTCACAGGGAACAACAGAAGATCACAGGAAGAACAGGGTGGCTACTGAAAACAACAGGTGGGGGTTCTCAGGAAGAACAGGAGGTCACTGGGGCAAGAGTAGGTCATAGGAAACGACAGGAGGTCACGGGAAGCAACAGGAGGTCACGGGAAACAACAGGAGGTCACAGGAAACAACAGGAGGTCACAGGAAACAACAGGAGGTCACGGGAAACAACAGGAGGTCACAGGAAACAACAGGAGGTCACAGGAAACAACAGGAGGTCAAAGGAAACAGCAGGAGGTCACAGGATGAGCAGAGGGAAACAACAGAGTCACTGGGAATAACAGGAGGTCACGGGAAACAACGGGAAGAACAGGATGTCCGAGGAAACAACAGAAGGGCATAGTAACAACAACAGAAGGTCACCAGAACCCCGTTCTCCCCACCTGCGCCAATCCACCCTCCACCCACACTCCACCTGCGTCCACTAATCCTCCACCCGCACCACCTCTCTGCCCTCCACCTACGCCAACCCCACTACCATCCACTTGTATAAACCTCCACAGCCTCCCTTGGCTGGCAAATATCCCTCTCCTCATTCCCCGCGTGTGTTTTACTACCCCGCTGTGTCTTGCTTATATTTAACGTAATATCCCACAAAGTTCAGCTCTGAGACCTCCGCCTCCTCCTCCTCCTCCTCACGAGGGAGGTAGGGGGCCAGGAGGGGGCCCAACTTCTTGCCTAACAAGACTTACATTTCGGCCCAAATTGATAAACTTAAGGATATTCCTCTCCTGACGGCAAGGTGGAAGGAAACCAAACCTCTCCTTCAGGAGGAGGAAGATTCACTCCCGTGGGAGGGAGGGAGGGAGGGAAGAGGCATCCACCAGAGGGTATTGTTTCTAGGATGTCAGGATCACGTCTTTCGTGCCCCTCCTCCTCCTCCTCCTCCTCCTCCTCCTCCTCCTCCTCCTCCTCCTCCTCCTCCTCCCGCTCGGACGTTCGTGTGGGAAGGCGGACCGACCTGAGGGTCGGGTCGAGGGGGATAGATACCCAGGGACTTGGTCAGGGGAGGAGGTACCTGAAGGTGTGGCCGGGGTTTAGGGGGGGAAGGGGCCTGAGGGTGTGGCCAGAAGAGGTACCTGGAGGTAGGGAGGACGACCTACGGGTGTGGTGTGGAGGAGGAGGAGGAGGAGGAGGAGGAAGGGGACCTGGCGGCGGAGGGAGGAGGTCCCTCAATCGCGCCACCGGCCTTGTGTCGAGACTTCCTATTGACGCTGATGACACATCCGCCCCCCGCCCACCTGCGGCGCCCTGCACACGGTGTCTCTTCTCTCTCTCTCTCTCTCTCTCTCTCTCTCTCTCTCTCTCTCTCTCTCTCTCTCTCCTAGAGTTCATGTCCTTCCAGATGGTCCCTTGACCCAATACGATGACGGGAAGAGCAGAAAAGTCAACATCAGAGGAGAAAAAAAAAAAGAAAAACGCTCGGATGTAATCTGTAGACGGGACATAAAGGTCCTCGGTAGAATCAGTAGAAAAAAGATTGGAATAAATAACTCCTCTCATGTCAGACACGACGGTGACAGCACGCCACAAGGGGACCTGAAGAGAGAGAGAGAGAGAGAGAGAGAGAGAGGCAGATAATCCTTCCCCCCTCCTCCTGTAGTATTACTCATGTGGCTGCGGAAGACAAACTTGTTTGTTTTGGTAAAATCGTGTTACACTACGCTCGGTGAGCACTACGCGCTAGCCAAGGCCCCCAAGCAATATCTACGTCGCCCGTGAGTAGGTTCTCTCTCTCTCTTTCTCTCTCTCTCTCTCTCTCTCTCTCTCTCTCTCTCTCATACACACATATACACGAACGGTGGCCAATCGCCCAGGTGATTTATGCATATAGGTTTGCTTGTGTGCGCCTGTGTGTGTGTGTGTGTGTGTGTGTACGTGTGTGTGTGTGTGTGTGTGATTAACCCTTTTGCATGCGCGTTTAAGAACACACGTTCAAACATTCGTTCGTAACCGAGTTCAACTATGTTCACCGTATGCAAATTCACGCATGAATATTGAAATATATATACATTTGTCACTGTCCCTACGCCCAAGCGTATTCCCGGGCTACTGAACGTCTCTCACGAATTTATATATACATGTGTATATACATAGATTTGAGCCCCAGTTCTCTATCTGAGAGAGAGGTATATACATTGGAATGTATGAGGGAAATCGTCAGATTTTTGTGAGCACAGTCGGTACGGCCCTTCGAGTACGACTCTTAACTACACAGGCAACGACCCCCCAGGTGTAAGCAGGTCCTGCTGGGCAGGGCGCTACGAGCAGGAGCAGGAGGAGCGGTGTGGGTGCCGCTCGGAGCGTGAGTCAGACCCCAGCTGATGACTCCGTGACTCACGGGGTAAAATGTCATCCCCCCCCTCTCCCACCTCCCTCCTTCCCTCCCTTCCCCCCCCCTGGAGGGATGACGTCACTGGTCCAGGGATGAGGTAAACCCTCCCCGCCCCCCCCACCTTCCCTCCCCTCTGGAGGGATGACGTCATCACCCCCCCCCCAGAAGGGATGACCAACAGATGAGACCCGAGATCCGTCGTAATGCTCGTGACATCACCCGAAGAGACAGAGAGAGAGAGATTATGGCAGCGCTTGGAAAGACATCACAGGTAAAAGATGTCTCAGCCGTGATGTCACCACTCTCTTACCGTCCGCCTGACATCACTGAGAGGGGGTGGGGGGGGAGGTTTGGCTGGATGCTGACGCATGGGACGGACGACCTGACGTCACCAGTGGGGGGGGGAGAGAGAGGAAGACGTCTTAACGGGGTTCTATCGATGACAGCGGAAAGGTCAGACGCATGACAGACCCCATGTGTATGTCCGTCAGGCGCATGACAGCCTGTGGTGTGTGTGTGTGTGTTGTGTGTGTGTGTGTGTTTAACATGTCAGGAGACAACAGGCAACAAAGATTTCTCTCTCTCTCTCTCTCTCTCTCTCTCTCTCTCTCTCTCTCTCTCTCAACAACACAAAAAAAAAGGAAAAAAATATATATATATTCCGTAAAGCATATGTAAATGTGAACGACTCGGGCGGCCAGGGCCCCTGCCTCCCTCTCTGTGCAAACAGTCGTAGAGTTCTCCCCGGTGGCAGGAATCTCAAATGCGAACGCGTTTTCTTAACCTTTGAAGAAATTCACTGAAAACACAGTCGGGTTAAGGTTACTTATTTAGCCGAGAGAGAGAGAGAGAGAGAGAGAGAGAGAGAGAGAGAGGAGAGAGAGAGAGAGTAAATTCTCTTAAGTGAGTTAAGTAGTAGTTTGGCAGACGTCATATTCAGGTCTGTAAGTGGGGGATGAGGCGGTTGGATTTTTTTTTTTTTTTCACGCAGAAGTTATCATCATGTGGAGTGATCAACAGGCGGGTTCTGCTGTTCGTAACGGGTCTGAAATGTAGTGGGTTCTACTGCTCTTTTGGGGGTTCTACTGCTCCTAATGGGTCTGAAATATGGTGGGTTCTACTGTTCTTAGTGGGCCTGAAATATAGTGGGTTCTGCTGCTCCTGATGGGTTTTAAAGATAGTGGGTTCTGTTACCCTTGATGGGTGTGAAAGACGGTGGGTTCTACTGTTCTTATTGGTGTGAAATATAGCGGGTTCTACTGCCCTTAATGGGTGTGAGAGATGATGGGTTCTACTGCTCTTAGTGGGTCTGAAATATATTGGGTTCTACTACTACAGATTTACCCCTAAGTTTTGCCTTGGATTTAGGATATGACTCCTGAGTTCATCCTCATTTTGCTCTGGATTTACCCTTACTTTTCCTTGGATTAAACCTATTTTCCCAATGAGATTTACCCCTATTTCCCCACGAGAGATCATGGCCACGCCCTCTGTCTGCTGCCTGTTAACAGAGGGTATCGTAACTGGCCAGGGATTTTGTACTGGGCGATGCAGGTTGTATCAAAACGAAACAAAATAAGCAATGATTCTCACTGTATCAAGGAAAATAACTATTTTAAACATATTTACTGTCGTCTTCGGTGGCCACAGTGTCTCGAAATATATATATCCTCTGGTAATCAATCGACAGAGTTTATGAATCATATCACTGAACAAACTGGAAAGAAAATGTAATTTGAATATTATGTATTTATTTGACGAGAGAATATTCAGCTTCAGAGACCAGCTGTCCCGTCCCTCACACTGCCATGATATATATATATATATATATATATATATATATATATATATATATATGTGTGT
>JAYMFT010164709.1:0-12355 GCA_038088735.1 Panulirus argus | reverse complement strand
ATATATACACATATATGCAGAACCTTCACTTCATCGTGAAGAAAGAATCTACTTTCACCACACTGGAAAAAATAATAACAGTTAGTGCTTTCGTTTATTACATCCTCAGACATTATATATATATATATATATATATATATATATATATATATATATATATATATATATAATTATACATATTCGCCATTTCCCGCGGTAGCGAGGTAGCGTTAAGAACAAAGGAATGAGCCTTAGAGGGGAACAGCTGGGTGGGCCGTGGGCCGACATGCCTCAGCAGGATCCGAACGTTTGCTGATCCGTGCATCATGCAGAGTCGGCAACGCTAACCTCTACACGACCAAAGCTCACGTTTGTTGTGGAAGTCGTGCTGCCCTGAGGAGCGTGGCTGTAGCGGCGTCACATGGAGGCCACAGGGGCGTCACATGCTATACAGGTGCCGCCTGTGGCCGGGCCTGCGACACGACAGGCCATGTGTTGTCTCACCCCTCGCCCTGCAAATTGTGTTTCCCCTTAGAGTCTCTGGGAGGGGAGGCAGGGGGATGTGAGAGTAGAGGGAGAGGCAAGGCCGGTGGGGAAGGCTTGGGCGGAGCGCCCCCAACCTGGTGCTCCTGGTGAGGGTCACTGCCAGGGAGGGAGCAGTGCCACCCCTGGCACCCTTTCCTAGGCCAGTGGCTGGGGAGAAGGGACGGGGAGGCGGGGAGGAAGGGCGGGGAGCCCAGCAACTGGAGAGGAGGGACGGGGAGGCCAGCAACCGGGGAGGAGGGTCGGGGAGACAAACATAATGATGGAGTGAGGGGAGAGAGCACTGTCCACCCCGGTATTAAGAAGGAGAGTGAAGGAGGAGGGGACGGGAGGGTGATGCTGGCGGGTGCTGGGGATGAGAGGTGGTGCTACTGGTGCAGGAGAGGTGTTTCCTGCTGGTGAGGAGGGCTGGGGGAGTGAGGGAGTTAGTGGGGGGGTATGTAACGGCAGGTGTGATGAGGATGGAGGTGGGGGAGACCTGGCCACCACCAGCCACTGGGGGACAAGACCGTCATGGTGAATGGTTCCGACCTCCCCAATGTGGACCATCCGCCCATAAGACCCTGGGAGGGGAGCTCTATCCCCCTCCCTCTAGTATTACAATAGTCACACATTAATGTTTACTCTCATGCCTCTACCTTGCACGTCCTCAGTCCTGTGTCTAATTTGCAAATTAGTAATACTGCCGATGAACCGTTGATGGTTCTTGGACTGTGTGCTGTGTTGGTGGTAGCAGATGGTATGCTGCAGTGATGATGTTGGTGGAGGGTATGCCGTATTACCCGCCAGGTCATGATGAGTGGAGTGTGGAGATGGTGGAGATCAGCACTGTCTATCCTGTCCTCTGGTGGAGGGGTTGGGAGCCGCTTCCTCACCCCTGCCTCCCTCCCCAGCTTGCCCTCCACCCTCCCGTCCCCCGCTTGCCCTCCCTCCGCTGCTCCTCACCGCCACCCTCCCCTCCCAACCCTTTGCCCCTCACATCATTACTCATCAACCATTTCCCTTTGCTCCCTCCTGCTCCCCACGGGCCTGGCCCCACTGTCCTGTGGAACATCCCCCGGGGGGGCCGTATACTGGGGTTGTACCATACCGCCGGGATCACCATAGGCTGCTCACACCTTACCAGACCTACAGATACTTTGCCCCCTTATGTCCCCCAAGTTTAATGTCTCTCCGACGGATCCTGAATGTATATATACCTTGTTATTGTTGCCTAGTAAATACCGTCGGTCGTTTGGTTCCAAGACCTTGATATTCATAACATGTTCTTCAGTGTACAGGTAAGCCCTGCACCATATAGACACTAGCAGAGAGAATTACCAACTTTAGAATTATGAACTGTTGATGTTGGTTGCCAAGTGAAGGTTTTCCAGCAACAGCAGGCCGTGCAGGTAGCAGCAGTAGGCTGTGCAAGTAGGAAGTGAATACTTAAGCCGATCATGGCAGACCCTTTACCTCGCATTTGTATCACTAAAGTACGTGAATTGCTAGCCTTAAATACCTCTTGATGTAAACTTACTACAGGTACACAGGAAAGTGTATATGTCGAGTGGTGTGGGGCACACACCATGGTAAATCATCCTCCCTCACGCAGAAGGAAGACTGAAAATTTTTTTGTATTTGCATAAAGTCAGATGATTTAGGTTTCAACAGCTGCCATGTATATTGGTGTAGGGACGCTTATGGCATTAATTACAAGTTGTGTGTTATTAGTAATAAGAATTACACTCGTGGTTAGATTATAAACATGAAACTAAAGTTACGAATTATTCTTTTGTGGGTGAACTATAGTCAGAGAAGCACTCACATGATATGTTGCTTTATTTATATTGTATGCACAGAACAACACTCGGGAATTCATTCGACTGTCCGGGTGGTGTTGTGGACATAAAACTACACACAGGAAGAACACTTTTAAGGTATAGTGTGGTAAATGGCTGTTATAATGGCGTAGAGTTACACTTCAGAAAGTATATTATTATCACTGTATTTGTTATTTTGTGTACCGTGTTTCTGTAGCAGAGGAAGGCAGTTGCCACCACGATACAGGTACATTTACTGGCCTAGATACACATGCTAGCCCAGATACAACTGTTAGCCCGGGTACACCTGTTCGCTCATACACATGTTAGTCAGAGACAGCTGTCAAGAGTCACCGTTAGAATAAACAATACTTAACTCGGTGTCTGTATGAGGCACGCAGCAACTTTTGTTATTCACCTTAATTATTGCGATACTTTGTTATGATTAGTTTTTTGTTTTTGTTTTTAGGGAGCTGCATATATGTCTGAAACATTAATAAATCATCCCCCTGGCCAAGTCAGCTCTGAGAGAAAGGTTGCATTGATAATTGTGGGAATAATGAGGCGGTTATGTGTGTATGTGTGTGTGTGTGTGTGTGTGTGGCCAGTGTTAGATATTGTAAATGAAACGTGGGTGTAGGGTACCGCAGAGTGTGCTTACAAATGTATTCCGCCACCAGCACCCACGTGTGATACAGTGTTTTCAAAATACATTAAGGATGAGTTCACCTGTTAAGTGTATGCTCGGGTGGTTATTATTGTGCCCCAGTAGCTGCCATACGAGGGTTCGATAAGTGCAACGCGTCCATTGTTATGCCTGGTGCGCCACAGGATGGTTCATATGTATACAGTGAGGGACACCCCAGGATGGTTTATGTGTATACCCTGAGCCACATCCCATATGTACACCGTGAAGGACAACGATGTAGTACAGACTCGGTACGACCGTCGCACTAACGCGTTGTGCTGAAGAATGAATAATTATAGATAATTAATCAGTCTTATCACAGTTAAATTGTATATGATGTTGATGTCGGTACGGTTGGTGTGTGTGTCGGGTGTAGGCCGACAGTGAGGCGCGTCCGCCCGCCCTCCCTCATCACCGCCATACGCCCTCAATCTCGCTTTATCTGCTACAGCCCCAGGCCCGTCCGCCATTCTTCTCTTGTAATGGCGATGCACGCTGATCTCTGGAGGAATACATTAAAACTTTACCGGATAAATCCCTGGAAATGTGTCTTTTTCTGCTGCGTAAGCCGACTTCAGCTGCCGACTTCGGCCCAAGCGACTTAGCGTCGGAGCCTAGTGGTTGGGAAGCAGCGGAGCGTTGCGGCCGGGTTGTTGGCTGGCATCTGTTTCGTGCGTCCCAGCTGGTGCTGCGCCCGTACACCGCAAGGGGGCGGGGATGGGGGAGCATCTGGTGTTGCTGGCTGGCCAGGGGGGGCGGGTCCCTGCCCCAGGAGCAGCTTGTACATAGCGTCAGGTGACCCACATGGGACGGGTAGAGCATGGACCCGTTAAGTCCGTCTCGGGCGACAGCAAAAAGAACAAGAGAAAAAGAATACAGACGTTCGTCCGGGCTGCCCAGGTGTTTGTAGACCTGACGCCTGAAGTTGGAAAGGTTATGGGAAGACGGGATGACGAAAGCACAACGGTCAGTCCTTGAGTGACCGGTCATCAAATAAAAACCGTGGAAAGCAGTTTTACGTACGATTTATTATATTAATCTAATAGTAAATGTATACAGAAGTCTCACGTGATTATGGTCTTGTTAAAGAACTTTTGGTTCCATAATCTGCTTAGACGAGTCTCTCTTCCCTGGGAGCGTTGCCAGTCTACGGGTTTACAATCTGTGGTGGACGGTGGGGTGTGGCTCGTCTCCCCTCCCAACACACCCTCATACTTGTGTTAAGAGACGTTCAATTTACCATATTTACATTACTGGCGGGAGATGGGATGGCGGGGGTCCGTCCCGCGCTGAACCGCTCCTAGGGCCCACCAGCAGGGTGCGAACCCTCACTAGGGCCCACCAGCTGGATGGGGGCCCTCACTTGGGCCCATCAGCAGGGTGGGGACCTTCAATAGGGCCCACCAGCTGGATGGGGACCCTCACCAGGGCCCACCAGCAGGGTGGGGACCCTCATGGGTCATCAGCAGGGTGGGGGTCCTCACTAAGGCCCTCCAGCAGGGTGGGGACCCTCACTTGCGCCACCCGCGAGTTCGGGACTGTCATTAGGGCCCACCAGCAGGGTTGGGACCATCAATAGGTCCCCACCAGGGGTACTGACAGTGGTGGCTCGTCGGATGGAGTTCGGTGCTGACGACGGTGGGTAGTGCGATGCTGACAGTCGTGTGGGTGGTGAGCAGTGGACTGGTGAGTGGTTCTCGGGGTCTGCCTTGTGATTAGAGTGTCTCAGCCAGGACCAGCCGGGCCCTCAGATTTGCAGGACATGTGCCTGGTTGGTGCCGCACGTCTCCCCGGACTTTAATCTCGTTTATACACATAAAAAACGCCAGAACCTCGCAGTGCTTATTTATCATGAAATTTGCTGTAGCGTCATATCCTCTATTGACCCACAAAAATAGTAAATAAAAAATGATATGTCTTCTTCTGGTGCTTCAGTTGTTATTTTCAAGATAACAGAGGTTTCTTTATTTGTATATCCAGCGCATGTTTCCTTAGATTATGATAGTTATGTGATGTATTAGCTCAGGATGCTAAATTACTCATCTAATTCTTCCTGAACACTTCAGCAAGAAAACGTAGTTCACCCGCTTGTGCCTTTTGTTCACATGTCAGGGTATCGAGAGAGAGAGAGAGAGAGAGAAGGGGGGGAGGTCAATGAACTGACAGGAAGGTATGTGTATTAACGACGTTGGATTTGTGGTTGGTGGGGTACATCCATGACATACTGTGGTCAGTGTTGTGGAGTTTATCCATGACACACCAACAGTGGTGGCAGTAACCTCCCTTCCCCCCCCCCCCACCTTTCATAAAGTCTGTAGCGAAATTATTTATGCTTACTGCCACGACCCGGGTACACAGCACATGCGTCCGTCCAGACAGGTGGGAATAATAAGACGACGCGATTAGACAAAGACACACGTGTAGATCCCGACAGGTGGATGATCTCACATGGCCCGGCTGTAGTAACCTACTTGTGCAAATGTCTTACTGTTGCTGGAGAACACGTGAGGAGGTTGAGGGTGCTAGTGTGAATGTGGGTAGGAGCTGCGGGTATGGGCTGCTAGGGAAATACCTGTGGGTGTTAGAGTGCGGGCGATGGGGAGGTCGAGGGAAAGCCAGTGTGGTGCGGGTGTCGGGGATGTGAGGGTCGTCACACCTGCTACACCAGGCAGTCGGCCCCTCACCCCGCCATCGCGAGTCACCCCCGACACCCGTGTCTGCCACCAGCCCGGGTGAGGATGTCTCTGGTTACCCTAAGTTTTAATTAAATGGTTCCCCCGTACAACTTCCCGCACAATCAAGTATCCCGTTCGGCTCTTTTAATTTGACATTAGCGTCCCGAATTAACAGGGAATGTAGGGGTCCCGTACTTAGCCGTCAGAAGGAGAGAAAAATATGAAGGTTGAGTGGCGGCGTGTGAGGTGGTGCCCGGCTGGGGTGAGGAGGGCGGGTGAGGTGTGCCGTGAGTGTGGGGCAGGAGGGTCACGGTCACGCAGGCGGAGGGACATCCAGCGTGGCTTGACCTGCCATGACCCGGATGGTCACCAGCACGTGTCACGAATTATTGATGACAGCAGATGGTGGGCTTCCAGCACTGATCTGGGCCACACCTCGCTAGACGCTCCCCTCCCTCGCTACACCTGCTCCCCTCAACAGCCACAGCTGCTCCCGCGCCCCTTACCCTTCCCTGACACACCCACCTATGCTCCCCAGACCTACATACATATCTGTGTTCTTCCCTAGTCCCACCACGTCATCATCAAAGAATCAATGCTTTCTTGGACACCAGAATTTGACGAAAAGAAATTCTTTAATATCTGCGAGACACAGAGTTAAATACCACCATATCTGCAACAGTGACGCAGTATGGCAGATCAAGAGATGCGGTAGACTCCATTGATAAATTTACTCAGAATCGAACTCTGGCAGTGAGTGTGGGATGGCAGACTTCACAGTTCACAAGATTAGTGTAGCGGTTTTAGGGCTGAGGTGATGAATGCAGTGTTCAGTTGTAGAGGTGACTAAAGCCCTACTCCTGCCGGTGTAAGACATACGTGCATCCAACAACAACATCATGGCATCAGCCTTCCCCTCCTGCCCGTCTACAGCGCTCCCATCCCCGACCTTGATAGCCTTATTAACGTGTGTCAGACAGCGTCCCTCGCCTCCTTGTATCGCTGGCCCTCACCACACCAGCCAGACTCCCTGACCCTGCAGACAGTAGGATGCCCGCAGCCTCATAACAACACGACCCGTTCCGGCCTACCAGTAGCCTCAGTCTTGTGCACAACGCTGTTAGCAGAGCACTAACTCCCCTCCACATTACAGAAGTATCTCCTGTATGTAGTATTAGGTCCCACCTCAAGCATTGACTCTGCCCTCTACAGTAACTCCCCACCCTACATATTCCCAAGGCCACACCTGCAGCAGCGTCCGCTCCCCTACACAACAACAGCTGGCGGGGCCAGGGTCAGGCCCCTGGAGTGGCTGTTAATATTAATGAAGGAGCTCCTGGCCCCAGTCGTATACTTATGGTGGGCCTTATATTGGACCCCTCACACCCTCACCTACCACCTCACTAGCCTTTACCCGTCTCCTCACAAACCCTCACTCCATCCCTCACCATCCCTTCCCATCTCACAACCCTTACTTGCCCTCATCAGCCCTCACCTCAGTTCTTCGCCAACCCTTACAAACCCTCATAACAGCCCTCATCAATCCTTATCTTAACTCTCAAAAACACCAACTAAGCCCTCACCAACCCTAACCACGTCCTTCAACATCTCACAAATCAACCCTCACAAACCCTCGTATCAGCCCTCACCAACCTTTATATCAGCCCTTACCATCCTCTCAGCCCTCTAGAACATTATCTCAGCCCTGACCATCCTCACAGCTCTCGCCAACCCTCACCCCAGCCCTCACCGTGGCCATCACACCTCCCACCTAGTCTCGTTGACACCACAAATATTTGCGCCGCCAAAATTGGGGTCTGGTGCGCATGCGCGGTATTCCTGATATTGTATTTTGCTCCTCGTTGAGAGTCGCCCCATAATTCCTGACTCTGTCTAACGTAAAATGCTTTAATGTTATTAAATGGAAGCAACGAAATGGCACCGTAAGCTTAACTCTGGTAAGGAGCGTATGGAAGACAGTAAACAACGCGAAGCAAATATGATTTGAAAAGCGCAGTAAGTTTGCTGGTGCGCTAGAACATTGTGGTAGTGGTTTTCCGGACCGATATCGTGGTAGTGGTTCCATAAAATGTTGTGGTGGTTCTCCAGAACGGAACGATGGTGTTTATATTTCAGGCGGCAGTGGTGGTTCTCCGGAAGGTTGTAGTTCTTTACTGCTCCATGTGGAGGCTGGCGCCTCCTTGGCTGGCCACTCATCAAATATTTACCAGCCGTTCACGAGCCCTCACCTGCCCTGACCCGATCTAAATCCAGTTATTCGTAACAGGAATGGATTTTTCCGACAAGACCCTTCCAGTACTGGGGTCGTCAACTGGGGTACCACTTTTCCCAGGGGTCGTCACAGTGGAGCTGTATAAATGTTATCCTTCGCTGGTTCAGTGGCAGGTGGTTGGCCGTTCGTTAATCCTCCCATGTAGGAGGTGATTGATAGGTTGGTAATCCTTACAGGTGTTACCGGACTCCGCCTGCCTGAGTTACACGGTGCGTGAAGTCACTTTCCCAAGGCTGTATCATCCCCTGTTGACGAGAGGGAGTGCAGTGTCCTTGAAGAACTTCTCACTCCAAAGGAGTCCATCATTTCCCTGTTACTGGAAGTATTGCAGTCTTGGAGCTGTGGAAATCCCCTGGAAAAGGGGTTCTGGAATAATGCGAAGACCCTCGCTAGAAAAGGCTGCTGGAACATTTGTAGATACTAGATAGATAGATACATAACCCTTCCATGTGATGAATGATTTGGCCATTGATTTTGTCCATGATAGATGACGTCCGCTCAGCATTCGGTTTTCGTGTGAGTCAACGTAACATGTCGGTCGTCTCATCTTAATTCTGTATGGAGATCAAACCCTCGCTAGATCTCCTTTGCAGCAAGTTGTTTCCGCTCCGTAGACAGCCTGACGTCAACGTTACTGATCTTTCTTTTTACTTTGATGATGTTATTCAGTTGTATGATGAACAGCATTATGTTCTCATCCGTGTATATCGTAGCAGGTCGAACGCATTCCGTTGATCCAAGTTCACTGCTGGCCCGAACTTCAACTCGTAAATTACCGTGTCCAATTTGCAAGAGTAAATATTCGTTATATATATATATATATATATATATATATATATATATTTATATATATATATATATATATATATATATATATATATATATATATATATATATATATTGGCAGAATGTAAGCATAGTGCCATTGTATAAAGGCAAGGGGACAAAGGTGAGTGTACGAACCACAGGGGTGTAAGTTTGTTGAGTGTAGCTGGTGAGATGCACGGGCGAGTGGTGGCTGCGAGGGAGATGGCATGGACAGAGTAACAGACTGGGAAGAGCCGTCACCTTCGTCCGGTTATGAAGGAGAGAAGCGCTTGGTCCCACAGCCCCACCACACACCTTCCTAATCCACTCTCAGCTTCTGTGTCACCCTGACTCTTCCTCCCGCTCTACACCCCACCTACAGCCCCAGCCGTTCCACCAGTGTAGTATCGCTCATCTCTTCCCCAGTTTAGTGCTTTCCTATCTCTCTCTCCCTCCCTTGCCTGTTGTACACCTCTCACCCCTCTTGCCCACCGTAGCCAGTACCTACAACAATCCCTTCCACTTCTCACCCACCTCATCTTTTGTCATAAACAGCTTGATCAAGAATGCCCTTATTGTTCACACAGACCAGTCGTCCTTCATTTAATTAAGTTGCTGATCTCCCTCAGATTTTGTACCGAGAAACACTTTGTCTTTCCCTATAATTTCCTTGGCCATTTTCTTTTTCAAGACTTTATGTTCTTGGCTCCTTCCTTTCCATTCGTAACTATTTTAAAAGATATTTAAACACGTCGCAAAACCTCTCTTTCATCACCTCTTCATTACACTGTGGTTTTCCTCTGTGACCACATAACCTGGCAGTTCCTCACACCTGTGTGGCAGCCCCTGTTGATGCGACCCTCCAGTGCCTCCAGACCAACTCGTCATTATCATGTAGCATCTCATCACTATCTCTCGCCTTCTCGTCTAACTACTTTTACAAATTAACTTCTCTCCTTTTATCCTCCTTGCTTTTTTACTCTCCTTTAGATCCCGACCATCTGCAATGATAGGTGAACTTAGATGATCATGTTAGATACTCTGTTGAACCTACGAGACCCCTTTCAGTCCACACAACCTTTACATTACCCGTCATATTCCTTCTTATCAAAACCTGGTACTTACAGCATGTGTAGCTATGGACATCATTGTGTTCAGATTATGTACAACATATCTCACGTGCCCTTTTACAATTGTCGTCTTCACACAGGGCCCCATACCTATTTTTCAGGCCTTCTATTGTGTATTGTACTCATCCATTCCTGTCACCCATCACAATGAACTTCTCTCCGGACTCCACTTGCTCAGCTGCTCTGTTGAGTTCTCTTCTGGAGATATCCCCAGCCACCCCTCTTGTGTTATTACTTGACGCATATTCTGATATTGCTATCCTTTTACTCTCACGAACTTTTGTAACATAATTTTGACCTGATGTGTTTCCAGCCAACGAACCGTCTGCCCAAACCATTGCTCTTTCTTTGGAAGCGACCTCTTGCTGCAGTCTGACAAGCCTAGTCGCTGACCGATCACTACGGTCTATTCATACATTCCATAAGCCTTAAATTTATCTCTTATACTCGCAGCATATCAAAATTATTGGCCCCCAAAAATATCTGCTCGATCTATCAACTGATTTCATCATGTATTCCCTTTGCAAACCAACCAAGAATGTAAATGTGATATTAGTTGCGTGCCACGGCCAGAGTTACACTCATGTGTGTGTGTGTGTGTACGTGTGTGCAATAATTTCAGTTAATGATTTTTTTATTCAGCTGCAGGCAAGGGCTGAAAATATTAATATACTTACAGTATAAACACTTGGCCGAGTAAAAAGTGGGTTGGGAGGAGTGAGTCTTTACATATATACTTGACCGAAGATCAGTATGTAATCTAGTTACTGTTGATGAAATTCACATTAGTTGGGAGAGAGCAGTTCTTGTCTCTGACGGTACCAGCTCGGATGGACCTGATGTGGTTGTGGTGCCGAACTGCAACTCGAGGACGAGGGATCTCAGATTACGGGAGGTGACAGTGGCGGAAGTGATATTAAAGATCATTTCCGAACTGCTGGATGAAGTCCAGGTGATGGCTTGACAGAGTTAGGAGAGGAAGGGGTGTAATTTTCTCCTTGAAATTATATTAAAAGAACGAAGACTGATCTCGCTTGTTCTTTTCTAAATCTGCTCTGATATGTGATAGATGAGGAGGAGGACCAGAGGGAGGTATAGGTGACTTTGGGAGAAATGGAAGTCGTGTGTTATGTTCTTGAGTTCAAGTGAACGGGCTCCAAATGACGACGAATACAAAGAGGCCACAGCTGGAGGATAAAATGATGAAGTTGACGAGTTCCTTGCAGCTTAGTTTATCGTCTGAAATAACACTGACAAATTTTGTGGAGTGAACAGCTTGAGGGAACCGACAAGATAAGGATGTTCACAAAGGCGTCACCTCCAGAATCATTAAGCTCCACAATAGAGCCCTCCAGGGAGCAGTTCTTTGTCCAACCTTCTTCAATCTCTTCCTACATAACCTTCGGCAGACCACAGAATGAAATTCCTGTCATATGTAGATTACTTCACAATCACATCACAACATACTAACACTACCCATGCTACAATGAACATGCAGCAGTGCATAATGCTATTAGAATGATGGCTCACTCAAAACAAAATTTCTGCATCCCATGACAAACAAGAATCCAACCTACATTATCCTTCAACCCTGATGGTCATCCGCTCCCCCCAGAACACACTCCAGCCATCCTCAATATCACATATGACATACAGTTGACATTCACTCCCCACACCACAAACATTTACACAAAGGCCATAAACAAACTAAACGCCTTCAGACCACTTACCGCCACCGGTTGTGGACAAGAAAAAGAATCTCTTAGTATCCTCTGCTCACAATTCAGTGATGTCGGAAGATGGAGAGGTATAAGTGTCGGGTGGTGGAGAGTGGTAGGGCCGCCTGTGGTGGTTGGGTGTGGTAGAGTGTGGTAGCGCTGGTAGTGGTGTCTGATGGTTGTATCGGCTTCCCGGGCAAGCAGCCCCTTCCCCCGCCCTGTGATCACCTTAGCCATATGACATTGCGGTGGTGGGCGGGCGACCAGGCCACTGCCAGCCTGCTGACTGGCTGGGTGATGTGATGGTGGCGCTGGGGAGTTACCTGTGTTCGGTCATGGGTCTGAAGGTACAGGGGAGATTGTGTGAGCGCTGGGGAGTTAAGTTAGTTAAGGTCAGATGTGTTAGTGTGGAAAAGTGCGACAGAATAAGGAATTTTGTATGTTACAACGTGTTAGTGGCTTAGAGTTTAATATGGGAGAGTTATTTTTTTTTTAGGGTTGGTTTGTTAGTGTTGGGGAAGTTAAGATATTTGTAGTAATGCCTGATCATGGGAAGATGGGTAAACCAGGGAAGGTGTGTTGGGTAAGTGGATGGTATGACAGGCTGCTGCGTCACTGCGCAATAATTTTGTCTTTTTCTCATCGCTGGTGTCAGAGTCCCTCCATCCCTCATTATGATAATACTTACATTTCCATACAATAATATTTACACTGTATATA
>JAYMFT010164698.1:0-12355 GCA_038088735.1 Panulirus argus | reverse complement strand
CACTTGCCCACTAGGAGGGGGGGGGGGGGGAGGGGAGGGAGGGGAAGAGGGAAGGGAGAGAGGGGAGGGAGGGGGAACAAGGGATGAGAGAGAGAGAGAGAGAGAGAGAGAGAGAGAGAGATGGGACTAAGGTCCTGGGTGCACTTAGTCTGAGGAAAGAGAGTTCACTTTCTGTTAGGGTTGAGTTAGGTATGTTTGGTGGTACAAGTGGCTCTGATGGTGTTATATAGTTATGCGTAGAATGGGCCTCAGATAGACAGTTATGGAAGAGGTAGACGTGTTGAAAATTACATATTTGTGAATATGTGGTGTGCTGAGGGGTTGATCAAATAAGGAATGATACGTGTAAGAAAGAGGTGTGTGTGTGTGTGTGTGTGTATGTGTGTGTGTGTGTGTTTGTGTGTGTGTGTGTGTGTGTGTTAGTAAGAGGTGTGTGCACGAGAGAGCTGAAGAGGGTGTGCTGAAATGGTCTGGACATATGGAGAGGATGAGCGAGGAGAGAATGATTAAAATGAACTTGGAAAATGGCGAAACCGAGAAGGAATAGAAATAGGGGTAAAAAATTCTATGAATGTTTGGGGCCTGAACATTATGCTGCCTGGCGTGTAGTCATATAACAAAAAATCAAAAGATAGACTTTGAATTTACGGGTGAAATAGCTGCAGTTCGTAGATATACGAAGAGATGAACAGGTATAACGTGAACAGGTGAACAACAAATATAAGAGTCCTGGACTTAAGGAAGGGCTTGGTCCGAACCTTCTACCCGGGAGCCAAGCTGGGTAACCAAGGGTGAAAAAAGCTTCACAGAAACCAGTGCAGAAGTTGAGGCAAACAAATTTTTACTTCAAAGAGGCGAGTTGAGTGGTGTTATGATCGTCACCCGTGTGAAGCGTAAGCACGGTCCGGGGCGAAGTGGGCGAGAACCACAGCGGTTACGATGGCCGGGATAGCGTGGAGCAAGAGACGTGGTGACTCGGTGGGTGTACACGTGGGGGCAGAGATGTGATGACCAGGGGTATGCGGGAGGAAAAGATGTGGTGACTAGATGTGCGCGGGACATAGATGTGGTGGCCAGGTGTGGATGGGGCGCAGAGAAGTAGCGATTACGTGTGTGTGGGTGAGAGATTTGTTGGTCAGGTGTGTGAGAGTAAGAGATGTGAGGACTAGCTGTGTGGCGGACAGACATTTGGTGGTGGTGGTGGTGGTGTGTGTGTGTGTGTGTGTGTGTGTGTGTGTGGTGAACAGGTGTGTGTGTAAGATACATGTGAAGGCTAATTATGTGTTGGTAGAGATTCAGTAGCCATTTGCGGATGGGTGCAGGTGTGGTGACCAGGAGTGTATAGGAAAGAGATGTGAGGGCTAGGTTGGTGTGGAGTAGAGAAGTGGTGACCAGGTGCGTAGAGGGAGATGTGCTTACCAGATGTATGCGGGGCAGAGATCTAGTGACCAGGAATGTGTGGGGCGGAGGTGGGGCGTTACCAATGGCGTCTTAGCCACGTCTCTTCCTTGTATATCAACTGGCTGTTCTACGTCTTCTATCTCATTCTTTGTATCTCCCCTGACGATGTGATCGTTACACGAGAGTGGGAACTTATCGTGTTTCATTTTCCTGTGGAATTCTCCATAAACTAGATCACGTGCAAAACAATGACCTATTGCAACAATATATATATATATATATATATATATATATTTTTTTTTTTTTTTCATACTTATTTAATCATCGTCTATATCTTTTCGCATAGTAATTTTCCTTTCGGATATCAAAATTATTTCCTTACTTTTATACTCACCTATCATTTTCTCTAAACAGAAGACCACCATCCTATTTCAGTGCGTTACCCAGTGAACTCAGTGCTCCTAAGCACAGATGAAGACCGCCTACGCCAGAGGAAACCCAGTTTCATTATCCTATATATCAGGTCTGTTCATCCTTACAAGAGTAAACACGTCCCTCCTCCCTTCCCAACTTTCAAACTCCTTCCCCAGATTCCGTGTGATCTGATAAGACGGTCGTTAATGACTTTCAAACAAAGTTATACCTAGTTTCCCGTACGAGGTGATTGCCTCCCTCTGTTTATAAGGAACACATTGTTACGATACATAAACCCTGGCATCAACACACGTTCGAAGATAACTCTAACCACTTTATTAGATCTAATCAGATTCATAATGATATCCAAACAAGGCTTTGAAAATACAGCCCTACTGATCCCCAGTTACCTGCTAATTCATATAGATTAGATTATCTTATTGTCTCGCGTCAAATAATCCATTTCTTCATAACGTATGAATTCATTCAATATAAAGAATAAATTCCCGATACAGACGTTTTAATGTAAACCTCATCAACATCTGAGGTGGACAGCCTTCCGTAAGAGACGGCTGGGGAAAAGTCTTTGGCCTTGCAAATAACTGGAAGATAGTATCCCCTCAACCGGCTGGCAGCTGAGGGACACCATCGCCAAAAGGACAACCATCTGGTAGATAATGTTGTCATTGAACAGCTTGTCTGTGTTTATTGCTGCCAAAAACAGCCAGATGGTGGGCACAAATGCCAACAAAGAGCAGCTGAAAAAAAAAATACTGAACACAGATACCCACATGTAAATAACGTAACCAACGAACACCCAGTTAATGAACGATGGTAATGTGTTGATGAGGTTAGAAATAGAGAGACTGGCATGTAACGTTCTACAGAAGGAAAGTTAAATGGTGGATAAGTAACGCTCGGTCAGTCGGTGGTAACTTCAAACCAATATCATCATGGAAGGGAAAGATGTATGCTTAGTGGTGGGAAAAGGAATGCATCGAGTCTTACTAACAACTTCACGCGAACATTACTGCGCTTTCACTTCGCTAGACCTCCGTTTTCACGATTAAGAGTGAGAGCTGATCACATATCACTGACTGGGTTAAGTACCAGACGGACCTGCCATTCCTGTTGATATTTACGACCAATCACACACATGAAAATGTCAAGCTGCGTCTCGATATAAACCTACCAACCACGTCACTTCTGGGACACACACACACACTCAGGTGGTGATTGGTGCGGCAGCCACCGACCAAGGAGGCTTTGCCGCCTGGGTATGGAAAAGGTTTGTGACAGAAGTGTAGTGAGCTGGCACTACAGTGGCTATCAAGTTCCCCTCCTACCCCCACCCACGGCTCAGGTATCGCTCCGTTTTTTTCTGCCTCATGTTCTTGGATATTCAGCTCAAAACCACACATGCCACTCTCCGTCTTTCACAGAACGCTCAACAACTTGTAGCTCATACGACTCCTTTTTCTGATATAAGTTTTCCCGTGGTGTGTACTAGGAACTACCCTTGCCTAACGACAAAATCTCGTCGTAGGGCAAAGAAAACTCAAGAGATGGGGACCCCACGAGAGCAGAACTCCCATTCTCCACTACAATAACTGATAATTACACAGCAACATTCGTCTTTCTTCTTTGCTCTAAAAAGGCGCTCTTGTCTGTCTGTCCGTCCGTCCGTCCTCTGTAGACGTGGCGAGGCAGTTGCCACACGCTCGATAACTAAACATCTCCCTCTCCCATACGCTGTTGTAAACATGTCCAAGAAGTTGCAAGACGCACGATAACTAACCCCCATATATGGTTGTAAACACGCCAGGGGAGTTTCTAGACGCACGATAACTATTCCCCACACCCCTCTCCCGCACACACATACACACACACACACAAACACACACACACACACACACACACACACACACACACACACACACACACACACACACACACACACACACACACACACACGTTGCCAGTAAATCGTCCATTTCCTGTGCAGGACAGACGCTGCTGGTTGCTGGGATGGATTATTTTCGGGAAAATATCTTATTTAGAACGGGGAGGCTGCACTACCAATACGGGAGGTATGGAGAGGGGAAATGGTGGGATGGGTGCTTAAAACCAATGAACAATGCAGCAGTTTAGGGTGAGGTGGACAGGGAGGGAGGGAGCGGTGGCGGTGAGGGAGGGTGTGGAGGATAGGGAAGGAGAGAGTGATGTGGCGAAGATGGAAGGGCGTGATGATGGTTAAGGAGGGCGTCGTAACTAGAGAGGGAGGACCTGGAGGTGGTGAGGGAAGAAGGTGTGGTGGCCAGGGTGGGAGGGCGTGGCGGTGGTGGTGAGGAAGGGTGTGGCAGCTCTCTGTAAGAACGTGCAGACAAGAGCCAAAATCTGCTTGTTCTTTCCATCTCCGCCAGCAGGACAGTGGGTCATCACTAGACAAGAACATGATGAAACGAAGGAGCAAGAAAAGGGCAATTAACTCACTACAGCCAATAAAGATGGAGTAGGCCTGTATGGGCACAATGACTAGGAACGTTAGTTAAAGGATGGTGAATGATCTTACAAACGAGAAAATCAACTTAATAGGTACTTATTCAGTGTTACAGGAAAGCTTCTCCTAAGGTAGGGGGAACAGGACACGCGCGTGCAACAAATGTATCTACTAAACGCACAATCCCTTGAGCGCTCATGAGTCCCGTTGTTCTAACCCAGGATTGAGAGACACTTGCTTCGAGTCCAGCCTGTTTAAGTCATTCTGTATAAGAAATACAATAAAATAACACAAAAAATATTTCAAAATCCTCACCACGGGATACATGCAGCTGGTATTCCCAAAGGATATCAACATTAGACCAGATGTCGAGGAACACGTACTATCCAATCAATTTAACCCGAGATCAGGTGGGTCGAGCCCTCTTGTCATAACGCTTTCATAAGAGTCGTCTGCACCATATGAGCCGAGGAAAAAAGAAAAGAATGCTGGGAGGATTTATGGGTAGAACTTCGTAACTAATTTTTCCTTTTTTTCCTCTATTGTCTCAGTGCAGACAAAGGCTGAAGAAGGGTGGCACGTTTATACAACTATTTGGTGGCTATAATGGATAGAAAAATGGTGGTAATTTAACCAACGTTTAGAGACATAGTGGATCCAGGTATGCATCTTATATACTTTATCGTTTTATATATTTTTAGCATTGTGTTTCACAACATAACCTTCAAGTCATCCGTATTTCATCGTACTTAACGTTCACCCTATTTATGTTTCCTCCATCTTATCTGCTGTATTACGATCTCATGTTTAGTGGTTCTCGTTTGAAAGTTTCCTAAGTACTTCTGAGCATTATGCAGCTCCCTTTCAGAAGAGGGACACCCCGTCATTACGATGGCTGATCGTCATAATTACGGGAGTTCTTTCATCACAATCGCAGCATCCGTCACAAGACTCACTTATTCTGCTGCTGTTGTTGTTCTATTTCATTATTCTTACTGCTTTCTTTCGCGTTTGAGTATCACTTAAAAAAGATAAAAGCTTTCCAGACAGCAGACAGTAGTATAAGAATGAGTGAGGCTGGATGCTTAAAAGCGTATTAATTTCGAAGCTTCGGTCTGAGGCTTCAGGAGTCTTTCCTTGTCATTAGTCTCGATGAGTCTCTTCAATCTCAACATCATGCTGGAATGCATGTGGAGTTCTGTGGATTGATGACAAGATTTTCCTTGGAATGATGATTTTTCTTTCGTACGTATTCGCCATTTTCCCGCGCGAGCGACGTAGCGTCTAGAACAGATGAGCTAAGCCTTAGAGTGCAGAAAATACTCACTTGGATCCTTTCTGTGTTCTGTCTTTTGAAAAGTGATACAGGAAGGGAGGATTTCCAATACTTTCCAGCAGGATTTCATATTAGGATATTTTCCAAGACAGTGTGGCAGAAGCTGAATGATCGAGATGATGGAATAGCAACTTATTGTTATTTTTCTTAGGTCGGAGGCTCTAGTCTCGGAGAAATGTCCACATGAAGGCCGGGCTTCAACTGAATGAAATATAGAGACGTTAATGAAGGGGAAAAAAAAGAGGCAAGTGAAAGTATTTACGAATTCTGGAGGAAGTGAAAAAAACTGTATTTTAAAAAGTGCCAGGTTATAGTTTCTGGGGAAGACGTGAGAGAGTAGAGAGTTCCAAAGCTTCGATGTGTAGGGGTAAAAAAAAAAGTTATCAAAACGGCCCACCCTTGAGTTGCCAACGGCCACACAGTACTCATCTGACGCAGCAGCTTGCCGAGTATTGCGTGGTCTAGTTAGTAGTTGGGCACACCAGCAGCCAGCTCTCGGTAGCAAAAACCAAAGTAATACCTATAGAAGTGGGAAAGTGAACCTACATTGCGGCGTAGGGCAAGAGGGTCAAGTTTTGAAGTTACTGGACGTAACTATAACACGTCTGATGGAAGATTAGTTGCTAGAACAACAGTGATATGTCTGATAGAGAACTAGCGTCTAAACTAGCTGTTACAGCCATTACCACACTTCTGATTGTAGATGATTAGGTGCTAGACGAAGCTGATTTACAGATTTCTGGAGGAGGAGGAGGTGGCAGAATTACCAGATCCCAAGTTGGTATTTTGTGGTATAAACGTAACTCGTGAATATTCGGTATTCGGAGATTATATAGTTCATTATGCTCGCGAAGAGGAGCAGCAGCTGCCGTGCAGTTGCCGTCCATAAGTATCTGTTGCTTTTATGAGCAGTATCAGTTTCTGTGGTAGTCTTTGGGATCACTGGCTTGTCTCTTTTTCTTCATTAGATTTTGCAACATTTGACTACATAGCTTGATGGCATTCGCAGGTTTTTTGTAAAGTTAATCAATTCACTTTTGTCAATAAAGAGAACTTGTTTAGGGTTCCTAGTGATACCAGAGTCCAAGTTTCCAGACCCCAAATAAAGGATCATATTGAGCTACATCTTACCTTTCATCTACTCCAGAACGTAAGAAATCAAAGGAGAGCCTCAACTCTTCTTTCCTTGTTGCTATGATGTATTGAAAGTTAAATTCTTACTGTTTTTCTGTTCTCTTATGGTCACTCATAGTACGGGCAAAAATATGCCCCAGTCGAAGTCATGTCTGGTATCAGGGTGAAAGAGGCGAGTCTGAAAATGTGAAAACACTAAAGATATTAATTGGAGCTCGTAAGGTGCTTTAGACCCGATATGGAAAGGGTATGTTATGGTTATAAACAGCCATTCGCGTGCCACGGGTGTAAATCTGAGGAGTTGGAACACACACACACACGCAGACAGGTCACAAGCACAGGGGCGGAAACAATAACTGTGGAAAGAGAGAGGAAAGCAACAACACATGGAATGGGAAGGGACCAGTTGAAGACAGGTGATAGATATTATTGATTCCACTTTGGATCTTTTGAATTACTGGTAATGTGAGATTTCTCTGAATCCCAGTTCGAATTCATATGAATATTATCTTATTTTTAACACAAATAATTGATAATTTGGATAATATGATGATATCGGCAGAAAGCCTACCTCAAGTAACCGGGAGTTCCTTCCTTTCTTCAGCCTATGGGGATAAGGCTAGAGACCCAGTTCTGCAAAATCCATTTCTACAAAAAGGAAATGACAGGCGACGTTTAGTCTTAAACGCACTGGCGAACGATAACGGCAACAAATTAGAAAATATAGCTGTTTATGATCACAGCGCGGGATATGCTCTTGCAGACACAATTCTGCATGTTGAGAGTACACAGTTTCAGTACGCAAGAAAAGTTAATTCATGTTTACCTGAGAAAGCACAAGATCATCCCGGAGGGAAAGGAAGAAAGAATACTAGTCACGTATTTCATGTGTATCGTAAAAGCTGAGTATAATAGGGTAATAGCGGGATGGAAGTGGCTGGAAGTCCTCCCATCCCCTCATTGAGGTAGGTAATCACTGGTGACCTAAAACCAATTAAGCAGTGCACAGAATAAGTAAAAACGGCAAATAGCATTCTTGGATTCATAGGAAGGCTTTCGAATTTGAGCCTTGGAAAACTATCCTTAACCCTATACAATTCATTAGTGCGTCCCCACCTTGAATATTGTGTTCAGTTTTAGTTACTCTACCTGAAGAAAAAAAAGAGACAGAATGTAGACTGTAAAAAGGCAAGCTACGAAGGTGATTACTGGACTGAGAAACAGATCCTCTGGGAGCTACTAAACGACTTAGATTGATTTTGATTAGAAAAGTGAAGGTTAAGAGGTGACCCAATACAGATATTCAAAATTACCAAAGCCTTCAGTAATCGCGAGCTAACAAGCTTCCTAAGGGTAGGATTGTCTGATTTACTCGTAATGATGGATATAAATTCATGGGGAAACGTTTTGCCTCGAATGGAGCAAAGTACCCTCTCTCCAACAGGCTTGTTAAAGCATGGAGTGATTTACTGATTAGAGTCGGTGAAAGCAGTACCATAATTATGTTTATGTATAGACCTGATAACTGTTTTCCTGAAAATGCTCGACCGACGTTAGTTGCTCGCTCATATTTATATGAAAAGCCAGTAGTTTTTTTGCTCTCTCTTTGAAACATTTGTATTTTTGTCTCCTCTTAAACTTCAATATATGAGCGTCTGATTTTTGTCGCTTATATAAACTATTAGGTACCTCATCTTTACTTTTTTTTGATATACTACACACCTACACACGCGTACACACACACACACACACCAGCCTAAACCAGGCTCCCTTTTATCGAAGAGCCTCGAGCGGAGGATGAACACCTAGGTTGGGTGTCGGCCGAATGCCGCGTCTAGGGATCGATCCCAGGCAGGTCTAAACCGGGGCCTGCTTATGCTGACTCATGGTCAGTAACGCTAACCAGACCTTTCTTCATAAGACTCTACACATTCTCCCATAATTCATGTGGAGTATAGAGGACCTGATCATCCAAGATCACATTATAAAGAAGTAGTAATGGGCGTGAGGCTACGTAGATAACCTGCGACATTTATTGATTCTTCTGGCCAGCGGGAACGGGGGACGAACCCTTCATAAATAATGCTGGTATAGCCCCTGGCCCTCATTGGCTGGTACCTTCCTCCCCCACAAACAACACAGGTGGTATTGCCAGGTTTCTCCTGTTTTCCTTGCGACGACTTGCAATTGAAGCAGCTGCCTTACGTATTTTCAAAAGATCTCCGTCGACACGAGTAATTACATCGGCAATAATATGTCTTCCAAGCTTTCCACCCACCCTTACACGTCAGGGGATTCAGGAGAGAGTGGTTTCTTTGTTCTCACAGACACAAATCAACATTACGAAGGATCCCCTGCTGCTGCTACAGAGGAAGTGACAATGGGAGCATTCCAGAGCTATCAGGAAGAAAACAGATGTTACGATGGTGGTCTTACTTTCGACAAAGAGGATATGGAACTAATACTCCCATGCAGTAAAGTAAAAAAGGTAAAATTTTCCTAGATCACAAGAAAAGAACGGAGACAAAAGCGTAACTTCAGAGAAAAAGTATATATATATATATATATATATATATATATATATATATATATATATATATGTGTGTGTGTACGAGTAAATGTTTTAGCACACAGCAGAAATGAAAATATGAATATGTAATTACAACAAAAGTTGTCACTACGACTGATTAGCCGACATGCATCGTTCAGACTCGATATCCTAAATCAGAATGACAGATGAATCAACGATGAGATATTTACAGATCATTTTATGACCTTGGAATAGTTTCAGATAAAAAAAGCTCCTTATTTCTCAGGACTGGAAAATACCTTGAAAAAAGGCTTGATTAACTTAAATATCAACTTGATATTCTTTATAATGGAAATCAGGAGGGACGGGTAAGGAATAATTAAGAAACACGTAAGTGTGCGTAATGACCCTTGACCCTAATGGGAGTTAAAACAATTAACGGAACGAAAACACAGATCCCATATCCATATTCAGTATGACGAAAAATACCTTTAATGAGGAAAATATCTTTAGAAAAATCCAGCTTATTGGAAAATGTTGAAACACTCTCTCAAAATCAGAATATCTGTTAGCGAAGGATCGCAATACTTTTTTCTCATAAGCGATTAGGAATGAATATGTTACCCATTACAGACGGGCAGCGAATAATCAGGTGATATCTTAAGATTTGTAGTTACTGCAAAGGCCACAAGGTAAACAGACAAGTCGAACCACAACATCTGAACAAAATTTCCTTTCTCAACACGGTGAGTATCCTTCAAAATTAAAGATCTGTAAAATGAACTGGCAGAAAAGCTTGGTAGTAGTTGAGAGCATAAAGAGCTTAGTGAACAACGTCTATGGTGGTTAAGAGTCTACTGAGCTTAGTGAACAACGTCTATGTTGATTTAGAGTTTGCTGGGCTAACTTAACAAAGTCTATGGTGGTTGAGAGTTTATTGAGCTTGGCAAGGAGCATTTATGGTGGTCAAGAGTTTAATGAGCCTAGTGAAGAAGATCTATGGTGGTTAAGATTTCATTGAGATCAATGAACAAGATCTATAGTGGTTAAGAGTTGATTAATATTAGTAAATGATATCTAAAATGAGACAGAAAAGGAACTCTGATCTTAATAGACAATGATCAAATGTCATTTGATACCTCAGGACATTTCCTTGGCCTAACAATTAATCGATATATATCTAAAAAATATAAAAGTACTGAAGAAAACATTACTTTAACTGTTAATCTGTTATTATTAAAAATGATGCCCAGATGAAAAGGCTGATAGAGGACAATTATGAAAAATAATGGCTCTGTAATTGAGAGTTCGAACATAACATGATACAGGCCTTTATGAGCACTAATGACAACTTAAGATGCCATGAAAGACAGGCTGCAACCAGGTGGTGCATCTAGTACCACGTATAATTAGCGCAGGATCTAACATCCAGTTAGCCAATGTAACACCTCTAGACGACTGATGAACAGCCCTTGTGAAGGGTATTAAAGGCAAATAGAAGAAAATGAAATGAAAATTGACCCCCAGAAATCGCTTTCATGTGTAAATTTAAGAATTAGTTAATTTACATGATAGACTTCATTACGTAACTTGATATTAACGTAGCAGTTTACAGACCTGTATCCAGGGGCGATGGCTGCAGCCAGTCGAGGTACTTTTTAGCTCTTGTAATTAGTTCAGTGCTTAACACAACTAATCAGCCAGAACGCAAATCTTAACACTTTTTTCCTTATTCAATTTAGCCAATAGTGCCCATGAAGAATTTTTCATAGAAAATCGAAATTTTAGAGAAAAACTCGAAAGAACACTATGCCTCATTTCTTTTCTTTGGGTATTAAGAAGCAATATAAAAAGGGGTGGAAGAAAGCTTTTCAGTTTCAAGTCTAGGAAATAGTTATGAATTCCTGCATTATATCTAGTTTTAGACAAAAATTCTATAAAACAGTGCCAAATGACATATTACAGTCAGTTACTGTGTGTATATATATATATATATATATATATATATATATATATATATATATATATATATATATATATATGTGATGATGACCATAATTAGGGTATTCGGCTGTCCGTGCCATCTAAGCTGCCAGAGGAGGAAAAGTTGCTGATTTCTACACACACACACACTTAACCACGCACGTTAGGAGACACACACGCAATTGCAAAAAGATATACCTCCCCTCTCCACCCCGCATCAACACGCAACATACGCACAAATAATATCAAATACATGATTCCTGCTCTGTGCTTACCTCTTGTGATTACTATTTTTGTCTTATGGGCAGAGAGGTTTATACTCGCTGTGTGTGTGTGTGTGTGTGTGTGTGTGTGTGTGTGTGTGTGTGTGTGACGGCAGGCAGGCCTTAAAGCAGATCCCTCTGTCTGTGGTGCTCTTCAATCTCTCACCACCTTTACCTTTACGATGGAGATTTCGCTCCTGCTTTTGCTTGTCCCTTTTTAAACAGGAATGTTCTCCTGGGAAAAGGGAACTCAACCCATTAGGTGATTAACCTGAGAGTATAGAGGGACAATTTCTAGAAGAAAGAGAACACTTGCGTAATTCAAATGATGGGAATTTTCACAGGCTTTAACCTTTTTGAAGTGATTTGAGCATTAACGAGGCTTGGATTATTTTTCATAGGTAGAAAAATATTGGTTGATATACATAAAAGAAAAATACATTCTTATAAGTAACACTATGATATATATTACCCATGTTTCTCGAAAGGAAAAGCTACAAACAAAAAGAATATATAGATTGACACATTGATGATACACTGCATACGTAAATTATCAAAACCCCTAGCAGACGGTTCTTGCAGATCTGAAGTTGCGCTATTGTCAAAAATAGGGAAACGACTGACTCCTTTGGAACGAGAAGTTCCTCGAAGAGACTGTACACTCATTCGCCAGTTCACAATGATGGTGCCTCCCCGAAGGTGACTCTACACTTGCAGAATATCTATCTATCTATCTATCTATCTATCTATCTATCTATCTATCTATATATATATATATATATATATATATATAT
>JAYMFT010164687.1:0-12356 GCA_038088735.1 Panulirus argus | reverse complement strand
GGGGGGGGGGGGGGGGGGGGGGGGGGGGGGGGGGGGGGGGGGGGGGGGGGATTGAATGAGGGCGGGAAGGGGTGGGGGGAGGGGATGGAAGCGATGGGGTTGGGACGAGGTGATGTGTTGGGAGGGGGGGAGGGGGGAGGGGAGGGGGTGTAGTCTGGGAGTACCACAGAGGATCACAGGGAGACGTGTAGTCAGACGTGCAACCCCCCACCGGTGGGGGTGGGGGGAGAAGGAAGGGGGAGGGGGATGGTCCCCAACACTACAGTACCGTAAATATACAGAAGTGGACGGTGGTCTTTGATGGGTGGAAGGAGGAGGTGTGTCTGACGTGGGCTGGGGAGAGATGTTCGTGGATCGGAAGGAAGTCTTAACTTGCCTCGCTTGTACCGTCTTGCTCAAAGGCAGAACTTCTAGAGCCGTGACACGTGACCAGGGCCGGGACCGGACGCGCCGCGTGCACGTGAGGCCTGAGAGGCGTCGGCGCAGGGCCAGGGATCATCTCCCGAACGTCTCGCTGTCTGGAATGACCAGTCCTCTCACTTCCATCACCCCGCCCCTCTACCACCCCCTCACCCCTCACGAGAGTAGAGATAAAACTGTCTCCTCCGGTAAGGAGGAGTCGCCCTGGAGAGACACGGTTCCCTTAGGCGAACATACAGTATCGAACTCTTGGTTCGAACCTTTTGAAACATTTCTGGTTCGAACCTTGTGAAACATTTCTGGTTCGAGCCTTGTGAAACATTTCTAATACTCAGCTGGGTTCTGGGGCGTCAATGTGCCATGGATGGTACCAGCTTGGTGTGGGTTGAGGGGGGGTAGCGTGGTTGGTGTAGCCTGGAAGGATGCTGGTTGTTGGTGTAGTCTGGGAGGGCGTTGCTGCGAGGGTGTGTATAGCCTGGGTGGGTGTTGGTAGGGGATCTGGTCTGGGAAGGCGTTGGCGGGGTGTAGAGCCCGGGAGGGTGTCAGTGGGGAGTGCAGTCTTGGATAATGTTGGTGGGGAGTAAGAAGGATAGTCTGGGGAGATGTTCAGCCTTGGGAGAGTGTTGGTGGAGAGGGTAGCCTGGGGCAGGTTTAGTGGGGAGCGTCGCCTTGGGAGGGCTGGTAGGGAGTGCAGCCTGGGGAGGATGGTTGGGAGCATGCCCTGGGGAGTGTTGGTGGGGAATGTAGCCTGGGTTGGTAGGGAGTGTATCCTGGAAGAGAGAGAGAGAGAAGTGTAATCTGCTGGAAAGGTGTTGGGAAGTATAGCCTGGGAGAATGGTGGTGGGGAGTTTACCTTGGGAGACAAGGTTGATAGGGAGTGTAGCCTGGGGGAAGGTCGGTGGGGAGGGTGTGTGTGTGTGTGTGTGTGTGTGTCGGCGCCATAGGCAAAACAGACCTGGGATGAGAAGGGTGGACCTGAAAGAGGAATCTCTGGAATACAGTCCTTTGGATGAGCTGGGTGGGCCTGATGGGGAGTTCCATGGGATACGGTCCCTGAGATAATAAGGGCGGGCCTTTAGAGGGGGGGGAGGGGACAGTCCCTTGGATGAGTAGCATCTCGAGGCCCAAGACTTGGGATGTAGGTACTTCAGAATCAAAACTGTCGCATGTTGGCCTTGGAAGCCATTTTAAGGTCACCAAAAATTGCCATTTTCTCCGAGGTAACGCCAGAGGCTCTGCTAGCTATCAATGAAAATACGATCCTGTCTTTATGCATGTTCGCCATTTTCCGCGTTAGCGAGTAGCGCCAAGAACCGACGAAGTTATGGCCTCATCCGCTCACATCCACTGTCCAGGTGCCATGTACGTGTAATACGCATAGAAACCAGAACCCCTTATCCACAACCAGGCCCTATAGACCTCGCCATGCTTTCCCCTTACCGATCTATATGACTAGGCCACAGCGTTATGAATTCGCTCTGGCTGTTGCACGCCTCGCACCCTCTTGCATGTTCATGACTCGAGCCTTCAAAGCATTTTTCACTCCATCCTTCCATCTCCCCCTTGCTTTCTCCAGTTTTCCTGTTTCCTCCTACTTCTGACATGTATACACTCTGGGTCATCCTTTCCTTACTCATCCTCTCTATACGTGCGAACCGTTTAGACACGACATCTTCAGCTCTCTCATACATACTCCTCTCACTGCCACACCTCTCTCATAACCTATCATCTCTTATTCGATCAATTCTTCTCACACAACATATTGTCCTCAAACATTTCATTTCCAGGATATTCGTCTTAACCTTAACATTTTTTGTGTAGGGCCCTCGCTTCAAATCTATATAGCACCGACGGGACTGCTATGTCATCAAACATACCCATCTTTGCCCTTTTCCACAAATTCCTCAATGCACCAAAGACCATTGCCCTTTCACCCACCCTATGGCTCACTTCAGTTTCCATGGTTCCATTCGCTGCCACGTCCACTCCCAGGCATCCAAACTACTTCACTTCCTCCGTCTCTCCATTCAAACGCACTTTCCAAATGATCTGTCTCTTTTCACTGATAAACTTAATAACATTGGTTTTAATCCTGTTTAATCTTTGCTCCTTTCACACACTCTCCCAAACTCAGACACCAACTTCTGCAGCTTCTCACTCGATTTTGCCATTAGCTCCATGACACTAGCAAATAGCAACTGACTCACCTCCCAGGCGCCGTCACCTATAGCAGACTGCATACCTGCCCCTCTCTCCCCAAGACCTTTGCATTTTTACCTCCCTCAGCAACCCCATCCATAAACAGGTTGAACAGCCATGGTGACGTCACACACCCTTACTGCACACCCGCCTACATCTTCAACCACTCACCCTCCTCTCTACCTACTCGCACGCGTGCCTTACTGTCTTGACACAAATTCCTCACTGTTTCTCACAGCTTTTCTCCCACACTATATACTAGTACTGCCTTTCACAGAGTATTTTTGTCAACCCTGTCACACGGTTTCTTCAGGTCAGTAAACACTACGTACAGGTCCTTCTGATTCTCTATGTATTGCTCAAACACCAGATCCACACATCCTCTACCACTCCAGAAGCTACATTGTTGTTCCTTAGTCTGGTGCGCTGTGCATGACACCACCCTCTCAGTCACCACTCTTCCAGACAACTTACCAAGTGCACTCGACAAACTTATGCCTCTGAAGTCCGAACATCACCTCTATTACCAGTGCCTTTATACAGTGGCACTACACAGGCATTCTACTATTCCTCAGTCACCTCTCCATGATCCTCAAATATAATGGAAGTCCTAACTAACCGAACAACAACTCAATCACCTCTTCACTTGAAAAAATTCAACTGTAATACTTTGGCACATTTCATCTTACGCAGTGTTTTCACCACATCTTTTTTCACCAAACCACTGGACATGTTTACTCTCACTTCGCTTATCTCTTCGAACCAGACACCATTTATCATCAAGATTATTCAACAATCCTTCAAGGTACACACACTCCATCTCCTCTCATCACTACCTCTTACCACTTGCCAATATGCCCCTTTCACAGACGTTCGCATTTGTTTTGGTTTTCTTTACACTATCAACCTCCTTCCAAAACATTTTCTTATCCTCCCTGAACTTTTTAGTACTTGCTCACCCCAACTCTAATTTGTTCTCATGTTTAAACCTTGCATCTTCCTCTTGACCTCTGCCGCTTTCTTTCGTACATCTCCCTCTCACTCGCATTCCTTCCTTTCGCTAGCAACTTAACTACGTCATTTCACCCTTTCCTATCCTTTCTCACCTGACCACCTCCCACCTCACACCTCTCGCACATACCAACACTGCTTCCTCCCACTCCTCACCCACTCCCCTAGCTTCATTCATTCTCACCTTTTGCAGTTCTCCACTCAATCTCTCTTGGTATCTCTTCACACACATTCATTTTCCAAGCTTACCTATACTCACCATCCTTTTCTACCTACGTATTGTAATTTCCTCTTATCCAAAAACCCCTACAAATCATCTTCGCCTCCACCAGATAATGACCATTCATCCCCATCAGCTGTTCCTCTCAGCAAGGTCATATACAAGAGGTTTTCTTTTGCATGCCTATCAGTCAGAACGTATTCCAATAAAGCCTGCTCACTATTCTTCCTGCTCCACTTATTCTCGTGTATGTTTCTCTTTTTAAACCAGTTATTTCCAATCATCAGTCCAATTTCAACTTATAACTCCAGAAGCTGTTTACAATTTCAGTTCTCCTCACTGAATACCCCATGCTACCATATCATACCCTCACTACCACATTAATCACTTTCGCATTCAAATCACCCACCACTAATACGTGATTTTTCGCATCAAAACTGCTGACACAAATCACTCAGTCGCTCCCACAGACACTCGACACTCGCCCTCATTTTTGTCGTGGCCATTGCAAAAGCACTTATAATCACCCAAATCTAGCAATCCGCTTTCATTTCTACCCACATCAGTCTGGGGCTCATTTCCTTACACTGTTTCCCATACTCCCACAACTCCTGCCTCAGCATTAGTGCTACTCCTTACTTAGCTTTTGCCTAAAACAATGACCCCTGACTTTACTCCTAAGACATTCTCAAACCATTTCTTCCACTGTACCCGTGAGCTCTGTTTCACTCATCCAGGTTTCTTTCCTCAAACATACTACCTATCTCTCCTTTTTCCTCATCTTGGTTACATCCACACACATTTAGACACCCCAATCTGAGCCTTCGAGGAGGATGAGCACTCCCCGCTTGACTCTTGTTTCCCCTTTTAGAAAATAAAATGCATGAAGGGGAGGGTTTCCAGCCCCCCCCCCTCCTTCCTCTCCCGCCCCCTTTAGTCGCCTTCTACGACATGCGGGGAATAAATACATTGTCTTATACCCCTGATAACATCTACAGTCACACCAAGGTAATTTACATGAAGTATCATACCAGCATGGCTTTTTGTTACAACTAGAGTATCATATTCATTATATAATGTTGCATCTGAGGTTTCATTCATATGATATGGTGTTCCAGCCGGAGTATCATTTGTATAACCTCATAAGAAGATGAAATACTCATGCCTCACAGCGAGCGGCTTTCGCGTCGCCTCATGCGTTGCGCTCATGACTCGTTCATGGAGGAAGTTTTAGAATGTAAGTGGCCAGGAGTTCCTCATTAGGAGGCTGTATCTGAGGTCACGCTGATGGAAGAGCGACCAAGAGGAGGTGAGAGACGAAAGACACCTAGACAGATTAGTCTTGGCCGGGGTTACATGGTGCCAAGGCCGCGGGAAAGATATGAATCCATTATCTAATGTGATACTGGAATGAAGACAGTGAAAAGGGGATATGCGCTCTACTGTCAGATGTCTCTTAACTCCCCGAGATCAACGAAGCTTAAGTTCAACGTCACAAACCTTGAGTTCGACGCTACGATTCTTGTGTTCGAACCTTGGGTATGATGACGTGACCTTTCTACTTACTCATACGGGTCAAGTTAAAAGCTAGGCCACCATACCCAAAGGTCAAACCACTGTGCTCAAGGGGTTGAGTATGGCTTTAGCAGTGGCCATACATAGAGCCAGTCTTGTGTCTGACAGGAGAGAGGCGTTAGGGAATGGGTCTGACTTGCTCCCGCTTTGGCTCTCTCTTTGACGCTCGAGTCTTGTCCTTCTCTTGACTCACAGTGTTCCCATATTCGTATTGCTCAAATGCCATTAGTGTTGTTATTTTACTGCACATCATATCGTGTTACAATAGCCCGTCACGACCACGTTGTCATGGTAATATGTTGACTATTCGCCGTAACTGTCACAACCATTCCGTCATAAAAGCATGTTGCTGGTCTCTTTAGGACTGTCCTTTCACAATTTCCAGCATTTGAAGCGCCATACCACGAAAAGATTGTGTAGTATTCCACACCACTTGACTCAGGGCTCTGCAGTCCACCTCTGCTCTAGCCTCTCCAAGGATCATCTTCGCTCTGCATAAACAAAACAACTACGTTTACTGTAAGAATGATAAAAGAAAATGCGTCTTGTCTACCACTCAAGTATGACAGTGTGTCCTCTCTGTACTAAGTAAGAATCACCTTCCACTCACCTACTTAAAAGAAACTGCTTGTATCTGGTACATGTATTAACCGAGCCCCTCCATATCTGACATAATCAGATATGTTTTCTAGTCGATCGTGTTCAAGATAATTGCATTAACATTTCAGAATCAATATAAACTCTGTTGACTGCAATCATTTGATTCATAATTCATAAAATCCAAGTCAGAAACGAGCGCCGCTGATTCTAGGTTTCCTGAATGCTGTCAAGTCTGGGGCCGGTTCCAGCCTCAGACTCGAAGAAAACTGACCTTCTCTCCCATCTAAGCCTTCCGCGAAAACAGCAATACCAACCTTTCCTCTAATCTACGTCGACTGGATTTCCACAAGAACTGATGGTGACCTCTCCTGCACCATGAGTCGAACATGCATCTACTTTTCTGTGATGGAAACCGTCTGGAGGATTCCGAATCATTATGTCCGAACAAAAAAAATGTGATCTTTCTCAGTGCTAAAGCTGGTTAAAAGTTGGGGTGCGGGGAAGTGAGTGCGTTATAGAGAGCGAGTGTGTGGCGTGCAGTCACGGGCAGGAATAAGAGTGCCTGAGGAGCGGGAGGCCCGCCCGTCCGCTAGTCCTCCCACCTAATGGTTGATCATGCAACACACACAAGCCAGAGGCCCGCCTGACTGCACAAGGAGCCTCTGGGGCGAGGGAGAGAGGAAACTATGCGACTGGAAATGATTTGGAGGAAATAATGTTGGAAAGTTTGACTTGGCAGAAAAACGGAAAGTCCATCAGGTGATTATGGTAAATGATAATGTCATGCACGTGAGCGTCAGGTGTGTGCGTGGTCACGAGCACGAAGGACGCGGCGGCTCTCTGTGTTGCGCGAGGCGTCTGCTGCAACACTTGTTGACCAAATCTAACGTGGTGCTTGGGGATTTACTGTAGATAAATCTATATACCTTAACCCAACCTAATACACATTAGCCCATCAGATATTTGCAATTCTTCAGGCCACCAGAAACCCCCAGTTCTCTTGCCCATCAAAAAGGTGCAGGTCTTTCCCCGCGTCCCATCAGTTGTGTCATGGGAGTCAAGGGACGAGACAGGGTGAGGAGAAGCCTGAGTGAGAAGCACAGCCACACCTGACTTGAGGCCAGGAAAGAAGTGGACGGGCCCGACCACGGGCTGGGGCCGGAGATGACGTGCTGCCACAAGCCGTGGTCTTGATTACTATGGCCGGTCCGTGTTTGACCTATATAACCACGCCCAAGTACGTCCGACTGTTCTGGGATGGACCAGCTCTGCGTCCTCCAAGACCTGGGCGATAGTCGTGAGTACAGTGCGTCAGTAAGTCCCTTCAGGCGGGGACGCACTCACCTTGGCCAGGAGCGGCGCCATTGCTGACCGAACATTGTCACAGGTAACGAGGTTTCCACCGATAAAGTTGTTCTGCATAATATTTACACCCAGTGACGGTTGACTATTAAGGCTGGGGTTACCTCCTCTGTGACTTACTGCTAGTGACAGGCCTCGTTAATTCCTGTTCGGTGACAGTAACGGCCTTTCAGAAGTCTCGCTCCAACACCTGCCCCTTGGCAAAGGATCACCATGACAGGTGACACTCACTGTCCCACCTGGTGATGGTCTTGCCTGTTAGAGGATCTGCTCTCGTAACTCTGCCTGAGGGTCTGCTCCCGTCACTGTGGGCGGGAGTTATGCCTCCGTCACTGTGGGTGAGGGTATGTTCCCGTCACAGCGGGTGATGGTCTGTTCCCGTTACTATGGGCGGGGGTTGTGCCTCCGTCACTGTGGGTGAGGGTCTGCACCCGTCACTGTGGGCCGGGGTTGTGCCTCCGTCACTTTGGGTGAGGATTGTATCTCCGTCACTGTGGGTGAGGTTGTGACTCCAACAGTGAGAGTGAGGGTTGTGCTACCGTCACTGTAGGTGAAGGTTGTGCCTACGTCGTTGTGGGTTAGGGTCTGCTCCCGCCACTGTGGGTGAGGGTTGTGCCCCCGTCACTCTGGGGGGTGAGGGTTGTGCTCTAACCTGTAGCAGAGACCCGGGAGGTTTTTATGTCGTGGTTGTGCAAGGCGGGTCAGCTGTGGCCTCCTTACTGAGCCAGTGGCCAAAAAAAGTTCCAGGTATCCTGTTGGTGGCAGTACTGGTTCCTTTCCACTCCTCCTCCACCACCACCGCCACAAAACACCGTCTCTCCCACGCCCTCCACCACGCCCTCCACTAACCTGGCTATGCTCATTGTCACTCCAAGTGGTGCAGGAGTGATGGGTATTTCTTTTTCCCAAGACAGAATTTCATGTTAATGGTTAGCAATTCCTTTATCACTTGGGACACATACTGCGAGATAGCAAGAACCAGTCCTGAAGTATGATTTGCATGCCAGATAACAGTCATCTTCAGGTGCTCAGTGTCAGTACATATTGGCCGATATGATGACGTGAGAGTCCTTGCTGGAGGGTCTCAGCCCACTCCACACAGACTGTAACATGAGCAGTCTGATTGTTTTTCCCCTGTAAAACCTTGGACGCCAGATAACTTTCCATGCAGTTATGATAGAAAACTGACAGTGATAGAGAACTGACAGTAATAGAGAATTGACAGTGATAGAGAACTGACAGTGATAGAGAACTGACAGTAATAGAGAACTGACAGTGATAGAGAACTGATAGTAATAAACAATTGACAATGATAGAGAACTGACAGTGATAGAGAAATGACAGTGACAGAGAACTGACAGTGATAGAGAACTGACAGTGATAGAGAACTGACTGTAATAGAGAATTGTCAGTGATAGAGAACTGACAGTAATAAACAGTTGACCGTAATAGAGAACTGAGAGTGATAGTGACTTGACAGTAATGGAGAACTAACAGTGATAGAGAACTGACAGTAATAGAGAATTGACAGTGATAGAGAACTGACAGTCATAGAGAGCTGACAGTAATAGAGAATTGACAGTGATAGAGAACTGACAGTAATAAATAATTGACAGTGATAGAGAACTGATAGTGATAGAGAAATGACAGTGACAGAGAACTGACAGTAATAAACAATTGACAGTGATAGAGAACTGATAGTGATAGAGAAATGACAGTGACAGAGAACTGACAGTGATAGAGAACTGTGATAGAGAACTGACGGTAATGGAGAATTGTCAGTGATAGAGAACTGACAGTAATAAACAATTGACAGTGATAGAGAACTGACAGTGATAGAGAATTGACGGTAATAGAGAATTGACAGTGATAGAGAACTGACAGTAATAAACAACTGACAGTGATAGAGAACTGACATTGATAGAGAACTGACAGTAATAGAAAATTGACAGTGATAGAGAACTGACAGTAACAGAGAACTGACAATGATAGAGAACTGACAGTGATAGAGAATTGACAGTGATAGAAAACTGACAGTGCTAGAGAACAGACAGTGATAGACAACTGACAGTGATAGAGAACTGACAGTGACAGAGAACTGACAGCGACAGAGAACTGACAATGACAGAAAACTGAGAGTGATAGAGAATAGACAGTGATAGACAACTGACAGTGATAGACAACTGACAGTGATAGAGAACTGACAGTGATAGAGAATTGACAGTGATACAGATACGAAAGTGATACAAAGAATTTTCAATTTAGTTCGGGAAATTTTCATAGAAATTGTAGAGTTGTAAGACGTAATGAGCAGTGACAGTGTTGGAACGTTGATGTAGTGAGCAGTGACAGTGTTGGAACACCAATACAGTGAACGACTACACTGTTGGAACATTGATGTAGAGAGCAGTGGCACTGTTGAAACACTGATGCAGTGAACAGTGCCAGTGTTAAAACACAGATGAAGTGAGCTGTGACAGTGCCAGGACACTGATGTAGTGAACAGTAACAGTGTTGGAACACTGATTTAGTGAGTAGTAACAGTGTTGGAATACTGATGCAGTGAGCAGTGACAGTCTTGGAACACTGATTTAGTAAGCAGTGACATTGTTAAACCATTGATTTATCGAGCAGTGACAGTGTTGGAATACTGAAGTAGTGAGTAGTGACACTAATGGAACACTGATGTAGTGACCAATGACAGTATTTGAACACTGATCAAGTGAGCAGTGACAGTGTTGGACCAATTGATGTAGTGAGCTGTGAAAATGTTGGAACACTGAGGTAGTGAACAGTGACAGTGTTGGAGCAATGATGTAGTGTACAGTGATAGTGTTGGACACTGGTATAGTGAGCAGTGACAGTGTTGGAGCACTGACGTAGTGAGCAGTCACAGTGTTGGAACACTGATATAGTGAGTATTAACATTGTTAGACCTTTGATGTAGTGAGTGTTGAAACAGTGATGCAGTGAGCGGTGATAGTGTTGGAGCACTTATGTAGTAAGCAGTGACAGTGTTGGAACACTGATGTAGTGAGCAGTGGCAGTTCTAGAACACTGATGTAGTGAGCAGTGACAGTATTAAAATAGTGCTGTAGTGAACAGTGGCAGTGATGAAACACTGATATAGTGAGCAGTGGCAGTGTTGAAACACTAATTTAGTGAGCAGTGACAGTATTGGAATACTGATTTAGTGAGCAGTGGCAGTATTGGAACACTGATTTAGTGAGCAGTGACAGTGTTGGAACACTGATGTAGTGAGCAGTGACAGTGTTGGAACACTGATTTAGTGAGCATTGATAGTGCTGGAACGGTGATGTAGTGAGCAGTGATAGAGTTGAAGCTCTAATGTAGTGAGCATTGATAGTGTTCGAACGGTAATGTAGTGAGCTGTGACACTGTTGGAACACTGATGCAGTGAGTGGTGACAGTGTTGGAATACTGATTTAGTGAGCAGTGATAGTGTTGGAAAAGTGATTACATGTGCAGTGATAGTGTTGGAACACTGATATTGTGAGCAGTGGCAGTATTGAAACAGCGATTTAGTGAGCAGTGACAGTATTAGAAACTGATATAGTGAGCAGTGACAATGCTGGAACACTAATGTAGTGAGCAGTGACAGCGTTGGAACAGTGATGTAGTGAGCAGTGACAGTGCTGGAGCAATGATATAGTGAGAAGTGACGGTGTTGGAACACGGATGTGGTGAGCAGTGACTGAGTTGGAATACTGATATACTGAGTAATGGCAGTGTTGGGACAGTGATCTAGTGAGCAGTGGCAGTGTTGGAACACTGATTTAATGAGCAGTAACAGTGTTGGAACAGCGATTTAGTGAGCAGTGACAATGTTAGAACACTGATGTAGTGAGCAGTGACAATGTTATAGTTGTAGTAGTAGTAGTAGTAGTGGTATTAGTAGTAGTAGCAGTAATAGTAGTAGTTGAAGTAGTGGCAGTAGAAGTAGTAGTAATGGTAGTAGCAGTAGTTGTAGCAGTAACGGCGGTAGTTGTAGTAGTGGTAACGATAGCTGTAGTAGCTGTACCACTACCATCATTATGTACTGGACTGACATCGTATTAATCATTATAATTTGATATCACTAGGATTATTCGAAGTGTTAGTGATATCATAATTCTTAGTGTGACATGGTTGATATCGTTATTTCAGATCTGGATGATATCGTCTTCATCTAAATGTTTGTGAAAGGTATCATGCGGTATCATTAAGACTGATATCAGATGCTGTATTGTGACTGATTTTATCAATTATCATAGTTTTATATCACTGTGACTTGATTCTTTATTGTTATAAATGGTCTATTTATCATTTATAGATTTATCAGCATGACTAAAAATAATCAAAGTAGTTACTGCTACTATGATATCTTGACATATTATCACTTTTCGCCATCTTACGCATGTCTTCGTTTGCTGGTGAGAACCTCTAGTCTCTCATGATTATCAACAGGGAGGGTTGGCCTCCTCCATGTGATGGAGGGAGGGAGGCGGAAATCGAGAGCGTGTGAGTGGGTGGGGACTGGCTGAGCCCTTGCATCAATGAGGGAGAAAGTCCCCCACCCCCCCGCCTCCCGCCCCTTACCACCACCACTACGGCTGGCTCCCTTCCGGAGTCCGCCACTCGCTGCCCATCTCCGCTTCCCTCCCTGGCTTTACCCTCGCCCCTCCACCAGCTTTCTCTCTCACTACCTTCACTTTCATTTTAGATGGTCATCATAAAAGTAAGGGCACTGGTATGTTTACAGAGGAGGTTCCCGTACTTAATTAAGTGTACTAGTGTTACTAGTCTTCCCCTATGTCATCTTAAAGATGTTTTCTCTCTACCATATTAAACATGGGTTTTTAATTGTTGCATGAACTAGTTGTCTATTGACATTTGCTCTGTGGACATACTATATATATATATATATATATATATATATATATATATATATATATATATATCCCTGGGC